>PVLC010014766.1:0-38651 GCA_004027655.1 Graphiurus murinus
CGGTACTGGGGATTGAACTCAGGGGCATTCTACCTCCGAGCTACACCCCCAGCCCTATTTTTTATTCTTTATTTTGAAACCGAGTCTCACTAAGTTGAGGAGTGCCTCACTAGGTAGCTGAGGCTGGCCGCGAACCCGGATCCTCCAGTCTCAGCCTCCCGAATGCTGGGATTACAAGCGTGCGCCACCACGCCCGGCTCCGCAAACCTTTTAAGAAGAATTAATTGGTTTTTTTGTTTGTTTGTTTGTTTGTTTGTTTGTTTGTTTTACGGTACTGGGGATTGAACTCAGGGGCATTCTACCTCTGAGCTACACCCCCAGCTCTATTTTTTATTCTTTATTTTGAAACAGGGTCACACTAAGTTGCTGAGTGCCTCACTAGGTAGCTGAGGCTGGCCTCGAACCCGGATCCTCCAGTCTCAGCCTCCCAAATGCTGGTGTGCGCCACCACACCCAGCTAAGAAGAATTAATTCTTTATTTCTATACAATCTTTCATAAAATTGTAGAGAAAGGGACATTGCTTAATTTATTTTTTGAAGCTAGTTTTCTCTGATACTATACCAGAAAAAGACAATACAAGAAAGGAAACTACAGAACAATATCCCACATGAATAAAAATACAAAAATCTTTAACTATTAAATAGAAATAATCAATTAAAAATATATAAAAAGTTGGTTTAATATTTTAAAGTAAATCATACAAATTTAAACTAATCTATTTTTCTGATGTTGACATTTATTTATATTTTTGCCTTCTATTTAATAAGTTAACATAAAATAACCTTATATTGGTTTTAAAAGGGCATTTGACTAATATTTGTGACATAATCGCTCATAAACTCAAGTGTTGGGTTTTTATCTGTCTTCAAATACAGACACTCCAAAAGGTCAATATAAGAATTCGAAAAAAAGACAAAAATGGGTACAGATGAGGTCATACATTTGAGTATAAAATATATACACACATACAGTATATATTATAAATTTATATGATGCATGGTTATTTTAAAGAAAAATACTGGCAAACCGAATCACATTGAAAAGAGGATATTTAGAAGGTGGACACACACGTTTTATATCATGGAGTACATTGAAGTAGTCTGTGATGTTTAGTTTGGAGATAAGCAGAACCAAGGATGAAATGACTTGTCTTTAAGATGTATGCACAGAAGAGGAAGTATCTTGTGGTCCAGAGCCAGAACTGAATCAAAAGACAAGGTGCCAAAAGGATGTCATATAAGCATGAGAGTGTCTCTCTACAATTAGATCTGAGAAAAATCTTGTGCATGAGTGAGTCTTTTGTCTGCAAAAGTATTCAAGAAAACTTTGGAAAAGCACCCCAAGGGATGTTACAGAACAGCTTCCCATATGGGTGGAAGATGGAGCCAGCTGCCACTCTAGTCTCCTTACCAATACATATTCCTGATCTCAAGGGAGAAAGGGACCTGGTGAGTTATTTCAAACATCACTGAGTAGACAAGCCTTAAGCCCCATGTCTAGCCCTAACTTTTCTATTGCTTAATTTAAATGGCCCCAGTTAGCTAATGTAGATTTGAATGATAAATGGTCACATTAATAGACTACAGACATGATCTTGATGGTCCTTGGAGACTAATCTGTGGAAAGGCACTTCGGGAGACCTACAAATAGATTTCATTACTTTTCCTCATTTTTTTTTTTTTTTTTTGGTATTGGGGATTGAACTCAGGGGCATTCTACCTCCGAGCTATACCCCCAGCCCTATTTTTTATTCTTTATTTTGAAACCGAGTCTCACTAAGTTGCAGAGTGCCTCACTAGGTAACTGAGGCTGGCCGAGAACCCGGATCCTCTGGTCTCAGCCTCCCAAATGCTGGGATTACAAGTGTGCGCCACCACACCCAGCTCACTTTTCCTCATTCTTAAATGATATTTATTTTATTTTTTTAGAATTCTGGAGTCTGTAATTATCTAAGGTTTATGTGGCAGTGAACAGCTACTTTTTTTTTTTTTAAGACAAATGATTCAGATTCCATAATATTTCCATCTATTGCTCTCAGTACCAGCCCCAGTCATGTAGTTCTTACTTAAATTACAGCATTTTGCCTTTAATATCACTGACCCTACGAGTATTCCTTCAGTTGCCTCCTTCTACCAGGCTAGGTTTAATGTATCAGTTAAATCATGCCACAGTCCCTGTGGAAAGACTGGTGGTGGCCGGTTGTTAGCTATGTTTCAGAAGATGCATAGGAAAATCTTAATCACGGATCTTCTGATGTGTAGGATAGATTCAAACAAAGCCCCAAATAAAGCAGGTATATATTCTGAAATAGCTGAATTGAATTTATTTCACAGAAAAGAAAGTATTCACTATTATATCCACTTTATAGATGTAAATACTGAAGTTTAAAGAAGATCAAAATCATGTCATTTGCAGGAAAATGGAGGGACCGGAAAACATTATGTTAAATGAGATTAGTCAGCCACAAAAAGTAAAAAAAATCAGATGCTCTCCCTATTTTGCAGATGCTAGGAAGAAAGTGGGTCATAGGAGGGACTCTAGATGAAGGGGAAACCTTAGATGAGCAAAGAAGGCTACCTAACTGAAGGTGATGGGAGAGGGGGAGGGGGGAACACCCTAATGCACATGTTGAACATTCACAAACATATCAAAGTCAATCACTAAACCAAACATGAGAAGGGGGAGGGGGAAGGGAATGGGGTGGGAATTGGGGAAGGGTTAAAGGAGACTGTGTGCATGTGTGACTCTACCAGCTTGTACCTCATAAAGATGTATGATTACAATGCACCAATAAAATAAAAAGAGAGAGTTGCATAACTGGTTTCTTAACACACTGTTAGCAAGAAGCAAAGTTAAAATTTGAACCCATTTCGTTAACCAGAATCTCATTTCCCTGGAGATCTTTGACTTTCAGAATTACTATAAATTAGAGATAAAAGAAAAACATTTTTCAATTCACCGTGATTTTCCTTTGACACTACAATGCATGTAGATATAGACTTGTGTGTATAGTCTTTTCCACTAGGAGTTATAATATTGCTGTTATAGCATGCATTTTATTCATTTATGTATTCAATTTTTGCTAGGAGGGATTGAACACAGAGGCATTCTGCCTCTGAGCTACACTCCCATTCCTTTTTATTTTGAAATAGGGTCTCCTTAAGTTGATGAGAGTCTCACTACTTGCTGAGGCTGTCTTTTAACCTGCAATCCTCCCATCTCAGACTCCCAAGTACTGGGATTACAGGTGTGTGCCACCACATGCAGCTGATAGCATGCATTTTTTTTTTTTTTTTTTTTTTTTGCGGTACTGGGGATTGAACTCAGGGGCATTTTACCTCCGAGCTACACCCCCAGCCCTATTTTTTATTCTTTATTTTGAAACTGGGTCTCACGAAGTTGCGGAGTGCCTCACTAGGAAGCTGGCATTTTGTTTTAAGACGCCTTTATTTCTTATCCTTTCTATTAACTCTTTACCCTCATCATCTGATTTTTTATTTTGTTTTTTTATTTTTATCTTGTGTACTTCAAAAGCAGTGTAAACTCAGAGCTCTGGCTCAGAATATTTCTTTCACTGATGGTATTTCTACTAAATAAGGGTCTGACCCTTTGCTCAGCTGACAAACCATCTCCAGGACAACGTCTTAACTGTTTTTCCTTGTTAGAGTATTTTTTTTTACTAACTGGGCAAAGAGAAAGCCAATGGAAACCAATATCTGATTCATGTATTTTTTTTTTATTTTAATGCCCTTTCCTTAGTTTATTAATTAGTTATCATAAAATATCAACTGGAGAAATGCCCCTGAATAATGACAGAGTACAGGTGATGCTGTCGGTAATTTGTTAGAACTGGGTTAGATGGCTGCATTCCTTAGGAGGCAAAAGGTCAGCTCCAGTGAGGGGAGCAAGGCTGGCCATCACTGTAGGGACCAGAGGGACAGAATGGTCCAGAGGTAAGGTCTGCGGCTCTGTGACCTGGCCTCTGTGACCATTCCTCTCTCATTCTTCATGTGACTCTTTGTGGGTCAGCTGGGCATTGCTATAATAGAATATCTAAACAATCAACTTAAAATGAAAGAGGCTTGCTTGGGCTCACAGTTTTGGAGGTTTCAGTCCTTGCTCCATTGGTCTCATTGCTTGAGGCTCATGGCAAGGCAGCAGCACACCAGGAGAGGGCACATGGCGGAGTATGCTGTTTGTCTTATGGCAGCCAGGAATCAAAAGAGAAAGAGACCAGAGTCCCATATTCCCCTTAGAGGGCATGCTCCTAATGACACCTTCCACTAACCCCACCATGGCGTTGTGTTTTGTTTTGTTTTAGTACTTAGGATTGAACCTAAGGGGGTTCTCACTCTGAGCTACATCCCCATCCCCATTATTTATTTATTTATTTATTTATTTATTTATTTATGTATTTATGTATTTATTTATTTATTTTGAAATAGGGTCTCACAAAGTTGCTGATGATCTCTCCAAGTTGTTGAGGTGGGACACAAATATGTGATCCTCCTATGTCAGTCTCCAAGTACTGAGAATTACAGGTGTGAGCCACCAGGCCTGGCTAGCTCCCAGCTCTTAAAAGCTCTACTACCTCCCAATAGTGCTAATCTGGAAACTAAACTTTAACACATGGGCCTTGGGGGTCATTCCAGATGCAAGATACAGTAGATTATTGCCCACATCTCCCCCTCTCCTGTTACACCAATCTGCTCGCAACTCCTAGAACACAGTTCTCTCCCTCACCTCAGTGCCCTTACATATACTATTTCCTGTGTGGACAAGCAAACGCTCTTCTTTTTCTGTCAAATATTTAAATATCCTTCACAACTCTGCTATTTTACCTACCCCCTTAGTCCCTGTCAGATTGATGTGTTTCTCCTATGCATCCCAGTAGCAACTCACCTTACCTCCAAGATGCACTCACAACACAGCATTGTAATTACTGGCTTGGTGGTCTATTTTCCTAAATAGACATTAACCTTATTTTTGTTTCTCTATCACTTGGCATACTACTTGGAGCAAAGCAGGGAAACAAATAAGCAAAATTCAAAAAACCTTCCTTTGAGATACATATGTTTTTTGTTTGTTTGTTTTTTAAGAAACAGCAGTCAAGTGCAGGAGTGCATGCCTGTAATCCAAGTACTTGGAAGGCAGAGACAGGAGGATTGAAGGTTCATGGCCAGCCTCTGCAACTTGTTGAGGCTCTCAGCAACTTAGAAAGACCCCATTTCAAAGCAAAAAAATAAAAAAAATAAAAAGGGCTAGAGATGTGGCTCGGAAGTAGAATACCCATGAATTCAATCCCCAGTACCAGAGGTTGTGGAGTGAGGGGCGGAGAAGGGGAGGGGAGAGGAGGAAGAAAAGAAACAGCAGCCTGAAAGACCATGACTTTGCAGTCTACTCATAACAATGTCACTAACTAGCTGTGTAAATTTATATTAAATCACTCTTCGGCTGTCTTTCCCATCTAGAAAATGAGCTTATTTGACTAGATTATGATTCAATAATTTTTGTTAAAGAACAACATTTTCTTTTCTCAGTGAAATCATACAATAACGCCCAATTAAAATGCAGAAGCTAGTCTGATGAAAACAGAGAGACTGACTAGAGCCCTGACAATTTCACCTCCCTTCTCCCATTGTCCCACTCCTGTTTTCTCCATGCTAGGAGCACAATTTGGAAACCACAGGACTAGGATCCATGAGTCTCCAAAGAGCCCAACAATCTCCAGTTATTTATGCAGTGAATTAAATTGGTTTCTTCCTGGATACTCTTCCCTTATCCCAGGCTCTGGGGCACATCTATGTTCTCAGTGAATTTTATTTTTTAAGCCCAACTAACAGAGTATGGAAGTCAGGTAATTCTTGAAGTCAATAAGCCTTGTTTTGAATTCAGAATGTTTGTTGCCTGGTTTATCTAGATCTATATTCTATCTTATTAATGAAGGAAAAGAATGGCAAGTATGTCTTGGCTTTGAAATTGGAATAGCATTTTAGAATTCTGCTTGGGATCAAATCATATCGTGGTGGCTAAAAGCCAGAGATAGAAGAACTTTAAGTGATACTATATGTGTAGTTTTTAATTCCTTGTGGTTTGTGAAAAGTGCTAAATAAATTTATTATTTAAACGAGTAGTCAATTAAATATTGGCACAGAGGGGATACCATTGTATTCTTCAGTGATGTGGAAGGATAATTAAAGTATGATAATATGAATCATTGACTTTTAATTTGCATCTAGTTGATTGATTTATAGGAGATTATTTTACAATCAACAGGAAACAAAAGCAAGTGGCTATAGAATTCTGCCTCTTTTTGAACTACAATTTCTATGACTGTTAATTATATGACAGAACCAGTCTTCCTCTAACAACCAAACTTTATATATCCTATTAGTTCTAATTAAATAAAATAGATTAGTATTATTAGCCTCTTGAGATCAGTACTATTATGCTGATACGGTAAGTAAGGAAACTGAGTCTTAAAGATGTTTGAGAACTTACTGTAGTTCACGTTGCTTCTAAGTGTAGCATATATAACAGAACTGTCTGAAGCAAATGGAATATACTGTCTACATTATTTTAATAGACTTTTTTATAGAGCCATTTTAGTTTGAAAACAATATGCTTAAATATAAATTTGAGTACATTTATCTTGTTTGGTATCCTCTGAGCTTCCTTGACGTGTGGTTTGGTCAGAGACATTAATTTGAGGAAATTTTCAGTCATTAGTATTTCAAATCCAGACATGTCACTTAATGAGGACTGCTCTGAGAAATATATTACCAGGAAATTTCATTGTTGTGTGAACATTATAGAGTATACTTGAATAAATCTGTATGGTAAAGGTCAATCATATGATGTGGCCTCTTGATTCAGCTGAGACAATGTAAACATGAGGTATAAGAGGTGACTGCAGGTGGAACATGGCATAGTGTTTTACAGTAAATTTCTATAAGCAGAAGGAATACACACTGAGATAACAAAAAGAATAGCATAATAAATACATACACAAGTAACATATAGTCATTTATTACTATTATTAAGTATTATATACTATATATAATTGTATGTGTAGTACATATATTTTTACATGACTGATAGCACAGTAGGTTTGTTTAAACCAGCATCACCACAAACATGCAGGTATTGCAGTCTAATGACAGTCATGACATTACTAGGTAATACAAATATTCCAGCTCCTTTATAATCTTATGGGAGCACTGTCATATATGTGGAACATCATTGACCAAATATCATTATATAGCACATGTATAACCCCATTTTCTTTGTATTCAAATATTCCAAATAGCCAGGCATGGTGGCACACACTTGTAATCCCAGTACTTGGGAGGCTGAGACCAGAAGATCCGAGTTCGTAGCCAGCCGCAGCTACCTAGTGAGGCCCTCCACAACTTAGTGAGACCCTGTTTCAAAATAAAGAATATAAAAAATAGGACTGGAGGTGTAGCTTGGAGTTAGAATGCCTCTGGGTTCCATCCTCAGTAGCACACAAAAAATATTCCAAATATGTCCTTTGTCTCTTTCTTCTTCATATATTTTTATTACATTTAAAAGTACCTTTTGTGTTTTTCTAAGTTCTTATATATTCTGATTTTTAAATCTTTTTTTTTCTCTTTGCTTTTCAATTTTGATGGCTTCTAATGGACATATTCTCAAGCTCCAAGATCCTTTCCTCAGCCAAATACAATGTACCAATAATTACATCAAAGGCATTCTTCATTTTTGTTATACTATTTTTGATGTCTTATACTTATCTTTGGTTCCTTTTATATTATCTTTAGCTTTTCTTGCATTGTCTGAATGATCTTATATGCTATTTTATTCACTTGGGCCCTCAGGATTCTAATTGCAGTGGCTTTAAATTCCCAACCTGGTATTTCCAGTATCCCTGCTATATCTGAGTCTGATGCTTGCTCATCTCTTAAAGGTGCGTTTGTTGCCTTCCAGTGTGTCTTACGATATTTTACTGAGAGCTGAACATGATGTACTGGGTAGAAGGAAGTGCTATAAAGAGGCTTTTATTAATGTAGTAGTGAAGTGAGAGTAGAGGGAGGGAAGCTTTCTGTAACCCTGTGTGTAGGTCTCAGTCTTTCAGCGAGCCTGTACATCTGAACTGTGAACATTCCACATGCTTCTCAGTACCTTCTTACCTCACTTTGGTGGAACAGGATGGCTAACAAGGGCTGGAGGTGAATCTTCCTCCTTGCAAGGCAGATAGGTACTGACAAAACTCCAGCAGGTTAAGTCTTGGATAGTTTCTCCAGAAAGTAAGCTTTGTTGACAAGAATGGAATGTTCTGGCACATTTAAAATTAGTTATTTTCCCTCTGTCTCTGCTAGAAGCACAATATAATTTTTCTCTGATATTCACTGTGAGAACCTGATCAAGTTCCTAATGGTAAAACTCACAAAAGCATGAGTACCCTAAATGACAGGGACTCAAGAATTTTATATCTCTCTGACATGCCCATGATGAGCAATTGTTCAGTTTTAATTCCATTTTTCCCACCTTGGCACAAGTTCCCGAGAAGTCTGCGCTCCAGCATGCCACATTCTCTTTATTGGTTAGTTAATTTCTCCAAGTAGAAAGCTAATGGTTTCCCTGTGGCCAAACCTCTCTAACAGACATAGAGGTTGATATTACAGTTTGTTCAACATCTTACATTTTAGGATAGACTGGCCACTTGAGCTTCATATATGCTACACTAGAAACCAGAAGTCCAATACATTATTTTTTTAAAAATCTAGCTGGGTGCGGTAGTGTATGCCTGTAATCCCACTGATTGGGAGGCTATGAAAAGATGTTTGCAGATTCAAGGCCAGCCTCAGGAACTTAGCAAGACCCTCAGAAACTTAGTGAGATCCTGTTTCAAAATTTAAATAAATAAAAGGACTGGGGCTGTAGCTGAGAAGTTGAATGTCCCTGGGTTCAATCCCCAGTACAAAAAAAGAAAAGAAAAGAAAGAATTTATTCATTCTACAAGGATGTGGACATTGAAAAATTAACATCAATATAACAGATTAAAACTTATGCTATCTACTTTGCTTTCAGCTATAATGGAATGTTTGATATCAGATTTGCCTTTTTGTAGCATAGGACTAGAAAACTAGACAATCTACATGAATCCTTGTTTCCTGACATGGAGTAACAGGTAGCACAGGAATGTTGTCTTTGATGTAGGGTGATAAAGAAGGAAGTCCTGTGCTTGTCCACTTTCTGGATCACTACACCGGAAGGGGGAGCACAAGAACAACACTGGCTTCTCTGAAAGGAGACAGAAAACAGAATTTGTGAGACTGAATAAACATAATTTTCAAGGTGAAGTAACAGAAGAGAAGAAGCTATGCAGAGGACGAGTTCAAGAAATCTGCATGACATCCCCTTTAGTCTGCCTGAAAATAAAGTTTTACATGTAATAGCAAGAGAATGCACAAGGCCAAATGAAGATAACAATTATAGAAAGAACAATTCCCACAAAGCAGTAAGGTAAACAATTTCCAGAGCTCACAAGAATGAAGATTTCAGGTTCTAACTAGACAAAGTGGAGAAACTTTGTTGAATACCTAGGGCACGCAGTGCAAATCTCAGATAAGTTATCCCTCTGCAGTAAGTCTAAACTATATCTAGAATAAAGGCCACCATAGATCACCTTTAATAATACTTAAAAACAAGCCTCAAAATAATCAAGATGATCTACAAGGAACTTAAGGACCTAGATAAACCAAATTTAACAATCTTTAAAGTATGACAAAATCCACACACTCACCAATATTATATATACAAATTCAGCATCCAATAAAAAGTCACAGTACATGCAAAGAAAAAATTGGCCCATAACAAGGAGAAAACAGTCAACAGAAACAGACCCAAAAATGTAAGAACTGAGGAAATTGGAAGATAGGGACTTCAGAATAGTCATTATGAATATAACTAAAGATTTAAAAGAAAACTTGAACATAATATGGGGGAAAATGGACTATATATTTAAAATCTCTAGAGTTAAAATGTCGCAGATCTGAATTTTTTTAAATTACTGGATGGAATTAGCAATAGATACTGTAAAAGAAAATCAGGAAACTTGGAGGCATAGCGATAGAACTTATCCAAAAGGCTGAAAAGGTAATTTAAGCCACAGTGACCTGAGATAATAGTAAGCATGATAATGTGCATCTAATTGAATTTCCAGAGAAGGAAAGGGGATGGTCAGAAATAGTTAGGAAAAATAATGGTTGTGTTGTTAAGTTAACTTTATAAGCCCACATATCCATGAAGCTTTCTAAAAAGTAGGCAAATCGACAACAGAAATCACACCGTGTCATACTATAATAAAATTACTGAAAATCAGAGATGGAGAAATATTTAAGAGCAGTCAAGATTATTGTACTTACATACATAAGAACAAATATAAGAATAGATTTTAACATTTTTTTCAGAAAAGAGGAAAAGGTAATAAAGATAAGAGAAAAAGAAAACAGATAGCAAAATAGTGGCCATAAATCAAACTATACCAATACTTATGTTAAATGAAAGTTGTCTAAAAGCTCCAGTTACAAGATAGGGATAGTCAGAACACACAGAAAAAAAGCAAGATTCTAGTTTATGTTATAGACATGAAACTGGTGTTAAATATAAAGACACAGGTTAGGAGTAAGAGGAGAATAAAGAAATACTGTAAGCATTATAAGAAAGCTATAGTACAATCAAACAAGTAGAGTTTAGGACAAAAGATATTACCAAATATAAAAAGGAGCATCTATGGTGATCTCATGTTAGCTCAAGCTGGAACAGCTGCTACACAGCATTACTACTGAGGCCCTATGAAGCACCCATTCAGGCTCCGTAGGTCAAACAGAGATGGATGAGTCTCCCAACTCAGTGAGCTTGTAAGTTACTTTGCCTAAATCTCCTAAGTTAGCAGGGTATGTCCACACAGCAAAAGTTTGTTTCTAGGTCATTAATTCTTCCTATGGCTCTACCATGCAAGGTTAAAGGACAAAGGGAAGGTAAGAGTAACCCAGCAGCTCCTTTCCTTTTTATAAGTGTTAATTCAGCATTCCACATTTCTATGAAGCTGATGAGCTGTTGACTTTATCATAAAATAAAGGACACAAGTGACCTGTCAGATTTTTTTTCCCTTAGTGTAGAGAAGGGAGTAAACGGGTTAGGTATAATGGTTCCTCCATGTTTTAATATATGTCACTGGTTCTGAGATTACCTTAGAGAATAAAATTTCAAAACAACAACAACAAAAACCCCAAGGTAACCTAAAAGCTTTCATATTCATCAAAAAATAATGATGTATATTAAAGAAATACTGACAGTTACAATCAACAATAATGTATAATAGATAAATATTGGTAGTTACATTAACAATTATGAAAACCCCGTCCATTGGGATTGGTTTCCCACTTATATAATAACTAGGGGATTTACTCATGCTCCTATAACCCCTAAAGAAGTTTAATTCTCTCCCTTTAAAATAAATGTGTATCCAATCCAGAACAAAGAAATGGCCATTCTATTCCCCACAAATCTAAGAAGTGAGACCTTCAGAAACATCACATTTTAACAAGTGAATTTTTAAGAATATAAACACAAAGCCAAAAACATAAAGGCCCCCTTTAATTTTATTTTGGAAGAATAAATAGCTTTAAAGTTATTGAACTATTTTTTTCTTTCAGGCTTCTCTGTGCTGTATTTATACCATGAGTCATTGTTTATATAATTTAATTAACATTGGCTAGTGCCGGCAAACTAAAACACTGTCTTAAAGCATTTGCTTGAAAAGTCTCTGTGTCCCTGAGCTGTCATTTCTTAGCATGATGGATAATGGATAGAAATAATTACCCTGAACAAGGCTAGACAGCTTAAATGATTAGAGTTTCAAAGAATTAGCAGCCTTAGCTAAACATCTTATTTTTCAAGATGCATTATTAAAGGAAAATGTCATAGAGACTGGGACGAATCTGGAACCCCCCTTAAAACAGTTCCATTGTCTGTGACAGGTAAGTTTACAACTCGTCTATTTTCAGAGGCTCATTTAATCAGCTTGCCATCCAATACTCATAAATCCCTCCACCAAAGTGACTTGAGATAGCTTTGGATGTGCAGTGTCCATGCAGGACACAAGTAAGTGGAAATATTATGTCTTTTGTACATGCCAAGGTCTTGAATCATCCCTCATAGACAGCATTTTCTGTCTCCTCCGTAGATTTATATATGCCTGGATTTTCTATTTGTTGTGTTTGTTAAAAAGAAGACTCAATATTATCCCATGGTTAGGACTGCATTTCCTAACTCAGGCCTGTGCTCTTGGCTTGCATGAACACCTTCGATGCTGCCACTTGGAAGGATTTACCACCTTCATTTTTATTAGAGCATTTTTATTGTTCAATAAAATTTTTTACTTTTATGTCCAATATTGTAAATGGTGAGGAGATGATGGAAAACTTTGAGTGCAATCAAATATCTAAGGAAGTAAGCAAATCAATTTAATAAAAGCTGTATTCTTTTCAGAACTATTTCTCAGACATACAGTGAGCAGAGCTACTAAAGGACATTGGAATTGGTGCGTCTTAATCTCTTCCTGGGACAGAGGAGAGACTTCCTGACTCTGGTTAAGAAGGAGTCCTCTTATCTCTTCTATTAACATTCAGTTTTAATTACATCTCATTGAGAAACATTTTGTGATATTTAAGAATTGTAGGAAGAAACATTAAGACTATTTTTATTTTATATTATTTTCTGTGATACTGAGGATTGAACCCAGGAGTATTCTACTTCCAAGCTACACCCCCAGCCTTTTTTTTTTAGATGTATCTTTTATTGTGACAGGGCCTCAATAGGTTGCTGAGGCTGATATCAAACCTGTGATCCTTTTGTCTCAGCCTCTCATGTACTGGGCACTGAGGCCATCTTAACGAAGGTATTACTGTGGAGTCGCACATGTGAAGCCTGTTTATAATCACCCATCTTACTACTGGTGAGCTGTGGGCAAGTGACTATCATGCGGACGCTCATGTTTCATCTGCAAAGTGGGGAAGATAATATTTACTTCACACTAATGATCTTTATGGTTCTAATTAGATTGCATAAGAAAATACTTAGCACAATAAAATAGTTGCCCCTTATCCTCCACAGTTTCATTTTCTGCAGTTTCATTTACCCCCAGCCAAACACAATTAGTACACCACAAGAAAATAACTTGAGAGACAGAGAGAATATTCATGCAACTTTTATTATGGTATATTATTTTAATTCCTTTATTTTTTACTAGTTATTGTTTTTATTTCTGGGCCTAATACATAAGTTAAATTTTATCTTAAGCATGTATATATAGGGAAAACATAGTATATATAGGGGCCTGTACTATCCCTGACTGAGGATTTTAGTATATATTATATATGTCCTGCAGATAGGGGATGAGTACTCTATCTGGCCCATTATAGGCAAAACAAAGCAAAAGTTTGCTCTTATTTTTTTAATGAAGGAAATGGGATTAACAAACATAAAACAATGTCTCATTTGAGATACAGAAGAGGCAAAAATTGCCCCAATGGGAATTCAAAGAAACATGATTTAGGGGCAAATCTTTCTGTGGCCTTCTCCCACCTCTGAATGCTTAAGAAGATCAGGTGTGCCTAATACAAAGTGCTCAGTATTTAAAAATTACTTTTTGCCAATTCACTTTTATTCAGTAAAATTCTCCTTCTCTTAGAACACTTATTCTCCAATTTGACTGTACACAATAATCAATAGGGTCTTTTAAAAAAACGAACAAAGAAAGAGAAATTGATGTGAAGACGCAGCCCACAGAGATTTTGATGTAGCTGGTCTGGGGTGCAGCCTACCCAATAACATTTTGAAAGCTCCCCAGATGGCTCTATTGTTCAACTAAAGTTGAGAACACTACCTTAGAAACTGAATGTAAAGAAGCTGATGGTCAATACCCACGTCTTTTACATGTGAAAGTACATCAAAATAGTCTGGGAGGTGTTTTATGTTTATTTGTTTTGGTACCGGGGATTGAACCCAGGGACTTTCTACCTCTGAACTACACTCCCAGCCCTATTTTATTTTATTTTACTTTATTTTTAAAAATTCAAATTCCAGAGCTTGTCTCAGAGTTACTAAACTCAAATTTCTGGTAATATACATATGTATAATATAATATATATGTTATATGTTGTATATAATCTATATTGTATATACTCTACATATTTATTCAGCATGCTCTCAGATGATTCTTACACAGCTGCACAGCAACAAAGTGCAATGAAATCTGATTACTCGCTGTGACCTAAATATAAATCATATTTGTCATTGAACTTTGCTGCTTGCTAGTCTTTGTCCTTCCTTTCCAGCTGTTAGCTGCTTAAAATAGCTTGTAGGCAATGTTTTGCAGAGGAAGATAACAAAATACTGTTAAAAATTAGCTAACTTTTAGAATTCTGTTAAAAAAGTTAACATCTTTTACAAAACACTTATCAAGCCCCAGCACAGTAATGAAAAATTCACTTGCATTATATTACTGAATCCATGTTATAATGCTTTGAGTTGGGCCATTTTATAGCAGAGGGTGCTGAGGTTGAGAAGGATAACGTGATTTTTTTCAGGGTCATGTAAATGAAAGGGTGAGACAGGAAGCCAGTCTGTCCAATGTTGGAGCCTCTGATCTTAATTAACCTCTACATTGGTGGTTTTCAAAGTGGAGTCCCCAGACCATCAGTATCAGTATTCTATGGAAACTTATTAGAAACATTAAACCTTGAACCCAACCCCAGACTTGCTGAATCAGAAAGCCTGTAGTTTAGATCCATTCATCTGTGTTCTAAGGAGCCTTCTGGGTGATTCTCCATCTCCTGGGCACTTGAGGAGTCTGTGGGCTTATTCCTAAGAAATGAGATAGGAAATGCCCTAAAGTCCTGGATTCAACTTCAAGTGGAGCAGAACATACCTGTTGAGACAAGTGAATGCCATCAGGATAAACTCCACCCAACGGGAGGGAAAGCAACAAGAAGAAAGAAATCCCTTCCTCCTCTCCTTACCGCTCTCCCTGGGACTTCTCTCCTCAGCTGACTCCAGGAATGCTAGGATAGAGAGATTACGCAGAGTAGCAACTACTTTGCTATTGTAAACGATTTACCAAGTAGGTCTTATTCCATAAAACATAACAATAGTTATGCACATGATTATAAGAGCTTTTAATTATTTAATTTCAAACTTAAATCTTTCTCCTGTGTGTGCAATACTTTCCGATTCTGAGAGTTTCTCATTACTTAAAACAATTGAAGTGAGCTTTGCTTCTGGGTTTAATGTTGAGTTGTCTTTTCTCTTTTCCGTCTTTAAACTAGTCTATATGATGGGGAGACCAGATTCTATTATATTCTCCTATTTAAAAGTTGATCACTTTAAATGTTTATGAGTAAAAATGTGTATAACTGTTATCATCACATATGTATTTTTTTCCCTCTGAGCTTCAAGTTATCGCAAGATACCTCTTCCTGTGGCCTGTGTTTTACCCTAGTAAAGAGTGATGGATTTTCCATGTATCTTGCAGAGAGCTGCTTTATTGCTACTGTGATAGCATAAAACTGAATGGGAGGTGATATTTCAAGAGAGAGCTGGGAGAGGGCAGTTTGCACATGGTAATGGATCTTGAAAAACTACATCTGCCTCCCTCCCCAGTGTTCTTTTAAAAGAAGTCACTGAATAAGTCAACTTTCTAGGAGCATTTTAAATCTGTGTTTGTTGGTAAAACAGCTGATCAATGTGAAATAATGTAAGGCAAAAATAAAACCATAGACCTAAGGACAAGTAAAATGTGACTTGCCAGAGGATCAGATTGGTTTGCCTTTTCCTTCCTTCCTTCCTTCCTTCCTTCTTTCCTTCCTTCCTTCCTTCCTTCCTTCCTTCCTTCCTTCCTTCCTTCCTTCCTTCCTTCCTTCCTTCCTTCCTTCCTTTTTTTCCTAGTATTTACTGAATGTTGTCCAAGAGAAAAAGACTGGCCTTGCAGTAACTCAGATCTCAAATATAGTTCCCATTGTCTACCAATTTGGAGCTACAGGGGAAAATGAAGGAATTTTACAAATCAAGAAATTTCTAATAGTCACTTCCCAACTTCTGTATGATGTGTCATGTACACTGGTATCTTAATTTTCCTCTCTCTCTCTCTCTCTCTCTCTCTGCTTTTTTCTCCCTTCTCCCTTTATCTAAATATGTCAAGTAATCAAGTATTTGTTTTACTTGAAGGAGCAAAAGTAAGTCTTATGCCCAAAGAGAAAAGGCGATAAGTATATAATTTAGAAAACACAGTTTCTATCAGCCAGAAATTCAAAAGTTGATCCTGAAACTTAGACCTACAAGATTGCACTAAGAGTAAGATTTGTGTATAAATTATTCCCAAGTAGAAATAGCTTGTTGTGGTAGAAAGAGTGTGAATTTTATCAAGCAGATGGTACTTTCTGGCCATATGATCTTGAAGCAAGTTGCTTAAAGTCCTTTTAAGCTTTGGTTTACAATAATATGAATATACAGGTTGTAGTGAGGATTGAATAAAATGATGTAGATAACTGCTTCAAATGTGGAAGATAACGGAGTATTGGAAACTATGATTGTTTTTATTTAAGGTTATTTTCTCACCTTTTTGTTTGCTATTAAGCCTCACATTTTGACCTAAGGAATATAATTTAACTCTATCCTATAAGGTGCAATAAGTTACTACCAGTCGATTTTATCCAACATTAAGTTCACTGCCAAAAATTAACATTCCACCTTGACCCACTCCAAACTCTCTGACCCTATATCTCTTTATAAAGTGAGAGAAAGATACCTAATGAATATAGTAGTCACATATCTTGCTTTTGTCGAGTGGGTAGCACCTATTGCAGTAATAATGAGTTGACTGATTATTTTACTGAGGCTTATGTATCACATCAGATCGCAAATCTACATGAGAGACTATTGTGTTCACTGCAATACCCCCTAGGATCTAATATAGCACCTGGAATCTAGAGATACTCAATAATTTCCATGAATTAAATCAACAAATATGACATGAGGCTAGCATAGAAACTAATTACTCTTTCACTCAATTCCTTCATTCATACAACAAATATTTTAAAATGTTTATTATGTACAAAACCATGTGCCTTGTGGTTAAAAGGAAATTTTTTCCTGTATTATCTCATTTAGTCTTCATAAAACCCTATGTGTACACTTTTCCATTAGTTCCATTTAACAGATAGATAGGGAAAGTAGGAATCAAAGATATTAAAGAATTTTTTCTAGGGTCGCACAAATGTCATTAAAAGTGAACCAATAGATAATTTTTAAATTTGAAGATATTTATACAGTAAGCACTTTATATATGCTTAAATATATTAATTTGATCCTTTAAAGAGCTTCATAAGTAACAAAGATGTGTGTGTTCACATGTAGGTGGGGACCTATCAACTGTAGACTTTCTGCTTCAATTATGAAAATAGATTACCTGCTGACTGCATAATATTTTGGGAACAAGGGAAGGAGTCAACAGCCATAGGTCAATCTACAAATGGAGGTTTAGCATATCTAGACAGGATTTAAGTGGTCAACTTGCTTCAGGGAAGTTACCATCAAGATGAGAGTGATAAGACAGAATTTTTGAAGATGAAGAAATAAGAGAAGGAGGGAGAAGGAAGGAGGGGGGTGGGAATTAGGGAAGGGTTAATGAGAAATGTGGGCATGGATGTCTTTACCTATACTAGCTTGTACCCAACAAAGATGTGTGATTAACCCTGTTGTACCCAAGAAATGTATAAAAATCCATGCTAAAAAAATAATAATTAAAATGTTAAAAAAAAAAGAAATAAGAGGAGACAGAATATAGTTAATGCTCAGGTATGTGATTCAACTCAAAGGCAACACTCTGACATAAGGTTATCATTGGAACCAACATTGGTTCTGATTGTTCTTCATTCCATTAATGCTGGGATGAGTGTTAAGACCAGTGAATTGCTGGATCATCAGGAATGTAGTTTCAATGTAAATTTGTAAAGTCAATTTGTTCTTCCTCCAGTAGTATTTGTGTTTTCTCTATACTTCTACCCAACACCCTCAGATTTGTTACAGGAAAGTATACTATGGTGGGTTTGGGCTTGTTTTTATTTGATTATCTATATAATTAAAAATTTTAGTGTTGTTTTTTATTTTTTAAAAAAAGGGTTTCATTTACTTTGCATACATATCTGCTAGGATTTTGTTTTCTTTTCTTATCTATTTGTATGGATGAATAATTTACAATAAAACAATATACACTTACAAGTACTTTCCTAGGTATAGTATTTTATATGCAAGTACTTTTAATTGTAGACTATGAAATTTTTCTAAGATTTTCCTTTGAGATTTTTTAACTGTTTTGTTGTTGCTGCTATTGTTTGGCTTAGAAAGTGTTTCCTTCTGTAGAGATAAAATTGTGTCAATAATTTTTTTGAAAAAATCTAACAGATAGAATTAAAGTTAGGTCTGTGATGTTCTTAGTGAAGCAGAGTGTGAGGTTCATAATATTGCTTTTTTACAGAAGGAAAATCAATGTTAATAAGCACCTCCAAATGGGAAATTTTTGTGTGGTTATTTTGATCTTTGTATTTTTTATATTTTCCAAATTTTATCCAAAGACTTTTTATAAACAATGAGCAAGGAAATATTTAGAAAGTATATTAGCAAATTATAAAGCTAAATTTTTACATCTGGGCAATATCCTATGTGACCAGTAGTAATAACTGTACTCTATGACAATATTAATATATATCACTGGATTCTCCTGGAGAATATAAAATATATTAATAAATCTATTAATTAAGGTTGTTAGCTGATGTCATTGGCAAGAACAAATATGCATGGAGTACTTGATGAATGCCAGGTGTTTGACAGATTACACAGAGAAAATGTCTTTTTTGTTTATTCTAAAATCCCTAGCATGTGACATAGAGAATAACATAAAGTATGTGCTAAATAAATAATTATGAATAAGTGAGTAAATAAGACTTAGACTTTCAATAATATAGACTAATAAGAGAATCAACAAACATAGCACTAGACTTTACTTTTTTTTTTTTTTTTTTTTAAGATTTATCACACTTGGGCCAGAAATGTAGTTCAGTGGTACAGTATTTGCCTAGCATATATATGAAGCCTTGGGTCCAATCCCTAGTACCTAGAAAAGAATTAAGAAATACTTATCACACTTATAATTATTTGTATATACATGGTTTTCCTTCTCTATTGTACAGTTTGTAATCATATTTACTTTGTTGATGATTATATTCCCATTGCCTAGCACAGAGCCTGACACAAAGTAGGGACACAATAAATACTTTTGCCATGACCAGTGGATAGAAAAAAACTAAAATTCGCAACAAAATATGACGTGTTCAAAGTTATAAGAGGTATAGGGAGGTTTAGAAAGTTGAGGGAGGCAGAACGTGCATTTGGTTTGAAGGCATCTACAAGATACAAGGAAAAGAGCAGGCATTTGAGCCTCACATTAGAGAATAAACAGGATTTCTGAAAGTATGATGGGGAACTAGGAAGTTTTCATTTTAGGCAAAGGGATAGAGTTATCAGTGGTATCAGATGTGCTTCTGTGGGTTTTTGTGACTTGGTGCCTTTGGGAAAGTTAGTCCTATTTAAAGAAAAGTTTAATTGTAGGGACCCACAGCTGGTACCTTAAGTACCAGATGCTGGTTTTGTTTCATAGTTAACGGTGGCGACACCGCTTAATTGTATATTTACAAGCAAACACATGTTGTTTCATGAAAACTACTTGATAATTACACAGCGACTACTGGAACCCCTGATAATTACACAGTTACACGTGTTACCGCTACCAAGTTATCTCCTGATAGCTGAGTAATTAACTTGTCAACTCGGCAAATGGGGCTGGAGGGGAGACGTCTGAAATGCTTGTTCCTTTCCCTACAGATGCCTGTGGGTGCAGTCAGCACTTGTTGAACTTGGTACCATCCTCCTCTCAGTCTCTTGCCAATGATCCTGAAGGAGGAGACTTTTTCTGTCTTCCTAAACTTCCTGGAGCTCTTTCCACTTTTGGTGGCTTCTTAGGACCTTTTACTTTGCTAGGTGGTTCACTAGTGTCCCTTCACCTATGTTACCATAAACATAGATTGAAGTCCTATATGTGTTAGGCCCTCTCTGGGAATCATTGCTACTGCAGGGTGGTATAACAGAAAAGGTAGGATGCAGGACTCTGGTTTTGCATTCTGGAACTGCTACTCTTCAGGTCTGTGATCTTTGTGGCAGTTTTTACTCTATATGTGAACTGAGCAGTGCCTATGGTGGCTGTTAGGACAACAGATAATGAGAAGACTGGACATAAAATTAACACTCAATCAATCTTACCCAGCCACCACCCACCCCCACCTCAGGACCCCAACTAGGCATAAGTGTTTCATCTCCCCATCAAAACAGATACAGTTTATGCCAGGTGTGGTGGTAGACATCTGAAATCCCAGTACTTGGGAGGCTGAGATAGGAGGATCCCAAGTTTAAGGCCAATCTCAGCAACTTAGCTAGGCCCTCAGCAACTAGGCAAGACTCTATTTCAAAATAAAAAATAAAATAAAATAAGGGGTATAACTCAGAGGTAGAATGAATGCCCCTGGGTTCAATTCCCAATACCACCAAAAAATAATAATAATAAAAATAAAACAAATCCAGAGTAACCTCTGCTTGGGATTGTTGAAATACCTGGATATGGTTGAACCTAAAATAACTATATTCATTTATTTATAACCTCCCAAATTAAAATTTAGATGTGTTAACTAGATCAACTGGTCTTTTTTTAATATACATTGCATTAATAGATTTTGCTAAGTGATGCCCCAAATACCTAAAACCATACAGGTAAATAAGATTTATAAGCCTTGCCTGCTTTCAATGTAATAAAACAAATTCCCAAATCAAAATCTGAGTCCAATTATGCAAAGTGCATGTACTTTAAATTCAGGAGCTCTTGTCAGTAGAGATTTCTGAGGACTTCTGCTCTAGCATTTTCTACCATGAGACTCCCATTCATAGGAAGCAGCTCTCTGTCTACAGAATGAGGTGTCATATACTACACAGAGACTCTAGTAAAACTGACTATGGCAATGATGCCAACCTCCAAGATTAAATAAGATACTATGAAGCCATTGTAGTTAGATATGAAATGTCCCCTAAAGAGCTTATTTATTAATGTTGGAGCTGATGTAATTGAGCCATGAGGGTTTTAATCCCAGCAGTGGATAAATCCATTGCAATGGATTTATCTGGTGTGTGGCGTGAGCTGGTAGGGTGTATCTGGAGGGGGTGGATCCCTGGGGCTGTGTACAGCTTTGGGGATTATATATGTTCCCTCCTCCCTCTACTCTCTTGCTTCCAGCCTCCATGATATAAAGAGCACAGCCCATGTGTGCTCCCTTTCTCTGCCTCCCATCCCCAGGCCCTGAGATCCACAGTTCCCAGCCTCACATGGACTGAACCTAAAACTGAAAGAAAATAAATCTTCCTTCCTCTAAGTTACCTGGTCAGGTCTTTAGATTATGGCTGTAGGAATGTTGACCAGAATAGAAGCTGAGACAAGTCAAATAACATCCATGTCAATGAAAGTAGGAGGTAATGGAGCTCGAATTCACACTCAGTGTCCTGACCCCACCATGCTTTTCATGCAGAAGCACTTGGCCTCAAACTGAGTTACACAGTGCCTTGAAAGCTCATCATCTAGTGCTTAATTATTTATCCCTACTTATCAGCTGCCTAAGATATGGTGATAAAATAATATGCCCAGGAGGAATAAGAATAGTTATATGTAGCCTTTATTCAATGCTAGCTATTGGCAGGCACACATTTTCTATGCACATTAGCTCATTGGTTCAACTTAACAATGTAGACAGGCACTATTATCATCCTCACTATATGCATAGAGAAACTGAGGCACAGATAGATCATATAATTTGCCTGGAGCCACACTCTATTAAGTGGCATGAATGAAATTGAAACCTAAATTGACTATCTCCGAAGTACACACTGTAATCCTCCATGCTTATTCTACTTGGTTTGCTGCTGTCACTACAAAAACCCTGAACACAAAAATCTTGCATTCTAACAGGGAAGAGAGGCATAGGAAAAAAATATAATTCAATATGCTGGGGGTTATATTGTGTGGTTATGATGAAGCCAGGATCCTAAATCTCCACTCTGTCACTTAAGGCTCCTGAAAAAATAAAACATAAATGATGCCAAACACATGTGCCCTGATTATTACTTGCCAGGATTTTTGTCTGAATCTCTATCTACTCTGGGGAGCTAGAATAGACCCCAGTTGGAAAATGTGGATCAGAAGTAAACTTTAGAGGAGAACTGTCAAACTGGGCCCAGAATCAGTACCAAATAACTACTTATTCATTCTCTCATGTTACCTACCTTGTCCTATTTAGCCCTCTCAGTCTTGAGGACTCCCTAGGAAAAAAACATAAAAAGATCGAATTTTATACTCCAGTCACAGAGGAAGAGAGAGAGAATATCCAATGGCAAGTAGTCATTTTGAACCCTTCAGTCCTCCAAAAGGACCAAAAGATCCTTCGTCCAGCTCCAGAACTCTCCCTCTAGTTAAAGAAAAGAACTGACTGCCTGCCAGAAAACAAGTAGGTTGGATAAGTGCTGTATAAACCCAAAAAACAGCCTCATGCATGGCCTTGGGGAGAGGACAGAGGCTTTCCAGAAGAGGGAACGTTGTTGTTGGGTCTTGAATGATCAGTAGAAATTGACAAACATATAGGGAAGAAGAGAATGCCTGACAGCAGGAATATACTAGGGCACAGAGTGGGGAATGGCAAGAAATTCAATGTGCACCTCAATACCTGAACAGGAAGATGTCAGAGATAGGACTCATGGTCATAGAAGTGGTTGGTATAGAGTTTTTAAAAGTTTGCTTGCTAGGTTGAAAAGTTTTAATTTTTCCTGAGTGCATGGGAGATCTTGAAGCATTTGAACCAGCATAATTTAACAAGATCAAGAGCAGGAAGACAGGTCAAGAACCTATACTAGTGTTTCGGAGAGTATGAGATGGTGAATAAGTTAGAAATAGAACATGGGGCTATTTGTGAATAATAACCTTCAGAGTTTAGCATCAGATATGGGAAGAAAGGATGTAGGGAGAGAAGTGCATGTCTTAAAACCTTCAATAGGAGGGAAAGCAACACATAGAAAAACAATAAATCCATTATGAATCTATTCTTAAAGAATAATGGCAAAGTTGGAAAAAATATGGACAAACTCAACCTTTAGCACACTGTTCTCCTGATAAATGGATGGTGCCAACCATGGCAGGGTGGAGAGAAGGAACATTTAACTCAACCTTCAGGCAGAGTTGAGTACTAATGGTACCCCATTGCAGACAGTAGTGTCTTGTGAAGATAGGTAGTCAACTCTGAGAATAAGCCCAAGTGGTTTCTGTCTGGCTTCGGCTCCAAGCACCAGAAACTTAACTTTAGGTTGGGTCTATCCAGCCAAGATATTAATCAACAAAAATACTGTAATCTTAGACTCAAGGCATCATGAAAACAAAAATATTATTGATAATGATTGAATTCATTCCTGAAACTGTAGGAGCTTAAATAATAGCTAATGTTTACTGAGAGCTTTCATTATTCCCAGTCCCATACTAAAGAGTTTCTATTTAGATTGCTAATGCAATCTTTGCTGTAATATAAATTTGAGTTTAGATGCCCATTTCCCTCCCAAATTCACTTCCTATAATTCTCCACAGAATTACCAACTACCCTAGGGGAAAAAATAGGTCCGTTGGTTATTTGGGCCAAAAGGTAATCGAACTTTTATGGCTGAAGTGGGACACAGTGTGGTGTAATGGGAAACATTTGGGGCTTTGACGTTATAGAACTGGCTTCAGTTCAGTGAAGTTCAATGCAACAAAGAGACACTTTTCCACTACAGGGGTTTTAGCAAATCTGAACTTATCCTAAGATAAACGTTGCATATGTGTGTAGGTATACAGAGGAAAATGAAGATAGAGTACCTGCTCTTAAAAACTTCATAAGTTATTGGGAAGAGGAGGCACATAAATATACCCTTTCAAAATAAAGTGGGCAGTATTAAGATAGAAGTGAAGATGGTGTTAGGAGCCACAGAGGAGTAGCACTGGGCCCAGCTGAGACAATTCCTGACCAAATCTTAAGCAATAAGGGAGATATCCAGCCAGGAATGGTGGTGGTCAAATTCCAGGCATAGAGAATACTATCAGCAGAGACATAGGGGAAAGGCACATTGTGGATGTATGAAAAATTACAAATAATATACAGTGAAAATCACCACAAGTTGGTTGTGTGCACCTGAGGAAAATTCTTTTACCTTTCTGAGCCCATTTCCCCAACATAAAATGATAGTAAATATGTCTATGCCACTTGATTGTTGCAAAGACTAAAGATAAAAACCAATAAAGTACCCAAGATAGTATTCATGAATTAGACATTTCAAAGTATATATTTTATAAAACATTTGCTCTTAATGACTCATGTCCCATAATCACCCCTATTCTTCTCCTCTTCTTCTTTCTTCTTCTTCTTCTTCTTCTTCTTCTTCTTCTTCTTCTTCTTCTTCTTCTTCTTCTTCTTCTTCTTCTTCTACTGGAGATTGAATCCAGGGACATTCTACCTCCAAACTAAAAGGGTCTCACTAAGTTGCTGAGAGTCTCACTAAATTGCTAAGGCTGGCCTCAAACCTGTGATCCTCCTGTCTCAGCCTACCAAATACTAGGATTACAGGTATGCAACCCTGCACTTAGCTTAATCCCTCTGTTTCTTACCTCCAGAGGAACTGTGTTTCATTAGTTCATCACTATATTTGAAGAAATTGTTAAACCATTACAGTCTAAGTTTGTGTCACAATGACTCACATTAACAAGGAGCTCCCTATGTTAAGGTCATTGAAAAGTTTCCCTTCCGCCTAAAACAGCTGGTTTGTGAGAGGGCTGTCCTTTAATCCTTGCCTCTTGAGTATTTGAACTACCTTCTGGACCATAACCCATTGTCTTATAAGTAAGGAAGCCAGATACAGTGGCTCTGAGCTTCATGGGGATGGGGGAAAAAGTCACTAAATTCTCTACTGGGTCTCAGTTTCGACTTTTTATAAAAAGGGTGAGTTTGTAGTCCATAATCTGTCAGCACTCCTCTAAGATTCTACTACAATGTCATATCACAGGTCAGCATACAGACTACTGAGTCTCAAAACCCTCAATTCAGGAAAGCAGAAACCCATGGTTTAGGGAGCAGAAGCTCATGGTTCCACAGGGATTCTCCACAGGGATTCCAAGTATCACTGGGGCCCAAGTATCATGTAAGGGATCCCAGCAAGAGCAAATGAGCCTAGTGGAAGAATGGTATTTCCATTTAGCCTGACTGAAGATCTTTGAAAGAAAACATGACCTAACAGTTGGCCCATGTTAACTTGGGCTGATGGAGCGCTGTGAGTCCAGGAAGGCCAGCAAGAACATTATTTGCTTGAGTGCAATTCAGTCAATTCAGGTGACTCCAATTTTCCACCTAAACTTCTTCCAAAGCCATATACCTATATATCCCATTGCCCAGAAACCATCTCTACCTACCTACCCAGCTACATGTGTTTAATAAAACAGAACTCATGTTTTCCTTCTCTGTAGTTCCAACAGATGCCATAGGTCTAGGGAGACCATTTCCCGTGCCATATGGAGCAGTCCTGATGGCCCTGGTCTGAGCAGACAGGAGAGCCACTGGGACTTCCTGCTTCCTTGGTCTTCAATGGTTTCACTTGTGCTATCCTATTTAATTCCTAAAACACACCATTAATAATTAAATTTTATTATCCCCACTTTTACAAATGAAAACTCTTCAGGGGTAAACGATTACTCAATTTCACCCAATTAGTAAGTCCAGGAGCTGAAATGCCACCTGCACTTGATCCTGCAGCTCCTGCCTCTTTGGCTGGTCTGTCTGCAGCCCTGGGACTGGAGAGTGTTGGAGCCAATGAGGCCAGAGCACAGGGGAGGCGAGCTCTGGTTCTGGGAGCGGCTGCTCTGTACTCTGTGCTGTGCTCTCAGTCATGAATAAGTGCTGGCTGTCACGAGAAGAAAGTCACTGAACTGTCAGGCAGGAGCAAGAAGCTAGCATGGAGGTTCAGCAACTGTCTCATGTGATATATTAGGGACAGTTTACTTCCTGTGCAGGTCACATGAGCACCACACACACTAGCTCTTTATGTTGCTTCATTCTTTCTTTCTTCCTTCTTTTTTCTTTTTCTTTCTCTCTCTCTCTCTCTCTCTCTCTCTCTCTCTCTCTCTCACACACACACACACACAAACACACACACACACTTCTGCTTAGTTTCATTGGACACTGGAAAGAGGTGCAAGGTTTATTTTAAATTTAAAACAGACAATAGCCGTTATCCTCACATTTTATTTTATCAATAACAGTTTTCATTTATTGAGTGTCTATATGAGCTTGCATTCTACAAGCCCAACCCAACTTGGCATTCTTCTGAAATAGGGTCTATAGATTCTATTTTGGAAATGAAGAAACTGAGGTGCAAAAGGTTTAAGAATGGTTCAAGGCCACACGAACAAGCCAGTAAGAGTGTGGGGGCAGGGGAACCAGTACTTGAAGAAAACCTAGATCATCAGGCTGTGAAGCCCAGGACTTCTCCAAGACTCTGGGCTCTCTCAGCAGCCCCTCTCTGAGTGTTCCTGAATGGATGATCTCATCAACAGTGCTCCCTGGAGAAGAAAAGGATTTTCAAAAACCATTATTCCTGACAGACACACTGGTACATGTCTATAATTAATCCTGGTACTTGGAGACTGAGAGGATCACAGGTTCAAAGCCAGTGCACAGTAACTTAGTGAGGCCTTATTTCAAGATAAAAAAAAATCAAAAGGGCTAGGGGTATTTCTCAGTAGTAGAATACTCCAAAGTTCAATTCCCAGTACCACAAGTAATAATAATAATTAATAATGATAATCATTATCATCATCATCACTGTGCCTTCCATTGACTTAAACTTATACACACACAGCACAGCTAGGAAAATGCATATCAAAGAGAGCTCTTCTCCCTTCTCTCTGGGGCAGGAAAAACTGTACTAGATGCTATTCCATTCCTATTCACCTAAGAGGTGAGTGAGGGAAGCAGGAGCATTTCCTGCTGCCAAAGACAGTGCCAGAGCCCTCCCCACAACGCTGCAAGACTGACACCATGTGGCCACATCTGCCTTCCAGGCCTTCCGGGAGTCACCTCCCACAGCCTCAGTTGGAGGCTCACCAGCAGTCTCAGAACTCAGAAAAATGCTGAGAGACCTAAAGGCAAAGAAAGAATCAGGCACTTGGATGGGTAGCTGTTGGCACAGTTCATTTTGTTCTCTGCACAAAGCAAATACTGCTCCACATAGCCAACTACAAACTTAGTTTGTGACATGGGAGACCAGGAAATTAGCCTTTTTTTTTTCTAGTTACTATATGTGTTTATTTGTTAGTTAATATAATTCCATTAAATAATCCACTTTAATAATAATAATTTGGTGGTGAAGATGAATCTCAACAACCTAGCAAGACCCTGTTTTATAACAATATTAATAGCAAAAAGGGCTAGGGGTGTAGGTGGAAGTAAAATGCCCCTGAGTTCAATCCTCAGTACCAAAAAACTAAAACTAAAATAAATAAAAAGATGACGCAAAGGAAAATAATGGTAGAAACAGTAATACATGTCCAGAAATGAGACAATATAAATCATGCACAACTGAAAATGCAATACAAGAATATTGGTGGAGAGGAGATTTATCTCTACAACTTCTATAAGCCAATGAAAGGATGGAAGCCTTATTGATTGTATTCGGTGAGATGAAAACAACCCACAAGCCAAAGAACACAACTGTTCCTAATACTAATTGCAGGTGGAAAAAAAATCCTCCTGTCCTCCTAGGGAGGGTCAGATGTAAAGGTCCCTCCCAAGTGATGTGATGTAACCTGCAGACGATCTGTCCAGCTCAGCCAGGCAGAGATCACTAATACTGGAACTCGCCCTTCCACTTCTGCATTCTTAACATAGAACCAGACGCTGTTTATTCATTTTGGTTTTGATTCTCTGTGTGCATGTTCAGAATGCTGTGTGCTTCCCCTTTAAGTGATTGCTGCCAATTAGTTTCGTTTGGCTAAAACACAATGAGATTCCATTTTAAGATGTCGATGCTGGGCTTTTTACTGAGGAACACAATGAATTAATCATTAAATCAATTGTATTGATTGAAACTTGCAAGACATGAAGAATTGCAGTGCAAGGAAGATTTCCACCAAGGGGTAGGGATGGAAGGACCCAGCATCCTAGGGTAAAGTAAATCACTATTTTCATCATCCTGCCTCATTTCTTCCCTGGGATGTTAGCTTCATTTATCAACACTAAAATAGACATGGTAACCACTTAATTTCAAACATCTACTTAAATCAAAGCCTCCATTTATGAAGTGCTCATCAAGAACTCTGCACCGCCTCTTTGCAACTCTAGCCTCACTTTGTAGAAAGAATACTGAGGCTGGTGGAGATAAGAAAGTTCCTCCGGGTGACCCACCCAAGGAGAAGGGATATCCCAATTTAAACTCTGGTCTGCCCTGGTGTAGTGGCACACCCTGTAACCTCAGTACTTCAGAGTCTGCGACAGGAAGATCACAGTTTGAGGGCAGCCTCAGCTTCTTAACGAGACCCTCAACAAGGTAGCAAGACCCTGTTTCAAAAGAAAAAGAAATGGAGGTGTAGAGTTGGAGGTAAAATAAGCCTGGGTTCAGTCCTCAGTACCAAAGAGGGGAAAAAAAAGACGATGTGCTGGTGTCTCCCACCACCTTCTTTCCCAGAAACAAACCATCTCCCATGCTTAGTGCTGAGCTCACTTTCTTTTTAAGAATGAAGTATAGGAAAGACTGGCTTGAAAGGAAAAGGCGCTATTATGTGATAAAACACTAGCCAGAACAAAAGGGTGGAAAAGATCAAGTGAGATTTTAGTTTGGTGAGTAAATTCTTTCAACAGATGCATACCCATTAGCTGACTTAAACTAAAGGAGGCTATTGAAGAGGCCAGAACTAAAAGGAGAAGAGTCTGGATCACAGTGGCAGCAGCATTTGAGGACTCCCAGAGTATTCAGCTGAGATTTGGAATTCTGGTACCAGACATGATCTGCAATTTTAGGGAGGGAGAAGAAATGGTGTAGCTCAGAGTATTCCTTTTCACTTTGTGAGTCCATTTATTTTATGGTTCTGACTACATGCCAAAGCCATTTGGAGTCTTCAGGAGTTTAAATAGCAATGTCCAATTAATAAGGCATAAAACCCTGCAGCTTCCTCAGCCCTGTGCATTTAGCCAGCCCTTCTCTGGGCTGAATGTCTAATTGATAGGAGACACTTGCAGGCTCTGCATTGAGGCTGAGGACGGGAGCAGTGAGAGTGGTCACAGGCACGTCATGGCTCTGTGTTTGGGATCACTTCCCAGCCCTAGATGGAGCGGTCCTGTCAAGAAGAATTACAGTTCCTCATGGATATCACGTCTATGGTTGGAATAGGATGAAAGTTCTGGTAGTTTTATTCTATCTGACACATTCTAGAACATTCTAGCAGTGAATGTGTATCCTGGCTTTTTTTGGCCTGCAAACTCCACACGTATTATTTTAATAATGAAGCATTCTGTGGAGGGATTAATGAGATAGCATTGCAGTGTTCAAAGTGATGATTAAATAAGTTGTGTTTTCCTGGCGATACATTCATCTCTTTCAAAATTATTATTAAAATAAAAACTCTTGTTTGGAATTTAGATTTCACCTTTACTTGAACAGAGTTGAAATGGAATGTATCTATGAAACAGCATGGTTCCAGGAATATTCACTTATATTTAATGAGAGAGTCTATGAAGTCTTTCCTCTCCTGTTTTTGTTTTTTTGGTTTTCTTTGGTTTTGTTTAACTGGTGTTCTGTGAGAACAGGTATTGCATGCACAATTTAGAAAGTATAAAAAGCTCTTCTGGGGATGGGTAGAGCTGAAGCTTTTAGTTTTTGGTGGGGGAGGGCAAAAGAGATGATTTGCAATCTCTTCTCTCTGTAATTTATAGATTACACAAACTCCTGCGCTTTTAATAGATGGCTCTCTATTGGACAGACAGGACAACAGAATAAGTTAATTGTGTTCTACTAATCTTGAGAGGTAGAGCCAAGTTTTCCCCAAAGACATTATCACATCAAACAACTGCTTAAATCCAATGTGAAACACAGGCTTCATGGGAAAACTTCAGATTCCTCCTCCATCTTTTGGGAGCTCCAAAAGATGAGTCCTTTGCTGTGGAGGCTCTAACTCTCCTAATGGTGACCAGATGAAAGATGGCTGGCAACATCCCAGATGGGAGAGTTGGCCAACAACAATTCCAGGGGCACCCAATGGACATGCAAGCTTCTTGGTGGGAAATACTGTCTCTGCTCTGATTTATACTTTTAGTGCATATTTAAAAGAATGCCACCTTAGCAGGAGGTATGCATTAATTTTAAAAAGATCTTAGACTTTTGAGGAAGGTTAGAGAGCCTGACCTCCTTCTTAGATGTTATATTTCCTTCACTAGGCCGCTTTCTTTCTCTTTAGAGCCTTTGAAAGAGGGTATCTTCACTTTCCTAAATAGGTTTTGTTTGTTTGTTTGCCAGAGACAGCAAACTCCATTACTCTATACCAATTCTGAGTGATTTTCCTAGGTTGTAAAGCTGAATGCCAGACATGGTGGTGTGCACCTGTAATTCCAGTACTTGGGAGGCTGAGACAGGAGGATCCCAGATTGAAGACAGCCTTGGCAATATAACAAAATTCTCAGCAACCTCATGAGACTCTGTTTCAAAACAAAAAATAAAAAGAATAAAAAAGTCTGGGGTGTAGCTGAGAGGCAAAATGCCCCGTGATTTAACCCCTATACCACCCCCCAAAAAAAGATGTGGTATTAGAGAAATAATGTTATAAGGTTGATATGTGAGTCAGAAATAGGGCTCTGTATTTCCATAAAATGATGTGCTTTACTGTTGCCACACTGTTGACAGTGCTGGATCTGGTACTTAGTAGGCTCTCAGTAATTATCCATTGTTAATCTGAACCTGAATTTTCTCATCTGCAAAAGGGGAGTTAGCAATATCTACATCATAAGGATTCAACCCCCATTTAACAAGAGCCTCTCTATATAACATTCCATGCTCAGTTCTTGGTTCAAAGAAACAACTTGCACTAGTATAGAATGGAAGGGAAATGAATAAAAACACAACACAGGTGAGGAGGTCATAATGAAGCACCTCGAAGCTTGAACTCCGAAGTCAAGCAAACCTGAGTTCAAATCCCAGCTTGGCTACTTGCTACTTTAGTGACCTTGGGAAAATTACTTAATCCACCTTGGCTTCCAATTGTTAATCTGTGAAATGAAATGTTAATAATTCCTGCCTCGTGGAGTTATTATAAAGATTAAATAAGATGATGTATTTAGAACTCTTAAGAAATTGCCTGCATATAATAAGTACTCAATAAATCTCAATCAGCAACTTGGCTGGACTCAATGTAACTGAGTGCCTGGGATGAACTCTTCAGTACCTTTCCCTGATGGGATCACATCTGGAATGATATTTTCTTTTTTGGACATCATAATTTAAGCAAATGTTGGCATGTCCAAAAAAGAATCTCTGAGAAAATAAAAGGTTTTGAAATCATATATGAAAAATGGTTGAATGACTTAATATTTTGGTTTAAGAAAAAATATACATCACTATACACCTTTTTGAAGAGGAGTGTAAGTACTGAAGGAGTTTTAGGACAAAACTGGAACCATATGGCAGTGAGGTAAATATTACTTTTATTTAGAAAAGAGCTTTCAGATACTTAAGGCTTTTTTTCTTTCCTTTTTTTTTTTTTCTCTCTCTTTTTGGTATTAGACACTGAACCCAGGGGCATTCTATCCTGGAACTATACACCCAACCCTTTTATTTTTTATTTTAAATCAGGGTCTCCCTAAGTTACTAAAGTTGTTGCTAAATTGCTGAGACTGGCCTTGAACCTGCAATTCTCCTGTCTCAGCCTCTCAAGTATTGGGATTATAGGCATGCACACCACACCCAGCTATGGCTTTCTGAAAGTGGAATTTTCTTTCATGTGAAAATTAATCTACTGCCATTAAAGTTAAGAGAGTAGACATCTTCTCTAGGACATGGATCCTAGCATACAGTAGAAGACTGGTCTTTCTTGACTCCATGTAAGCATTAGCCATCTGATTTTCCTAATATTACATATTAGATGACAAAAATCCATGGGACTCTCCAGCTACTTTGTGGTAAATGTGTGCTACAGACCCATCCTGCTAATTCCATTCCATTTATAAAAAGTAATCTCTTTAATGTGAGTATCTTCTGATGTCTTTCCCCATGTACAAGGCCACCCCCCCTTCACTGCTCTTGATTCTTCTCTCTCCCATGTTTTCTAGGATAGGTATTAACATTTTGCCTCTATTATTTAAAACATTCTTAGAGCCACTCCTATGTTGTTCTGTATCTAACACTTCATTTTTCATATTTGATTTCAGTCAATAATATTTTTTCGTTATCTCTAGTTACTCAACTCTTATTTTCTCCTAAGTCCACCCACATTCCCAACACTGGACTAAAACAATTCCAGCAAACATTTCTCCGAGCTTTCCTGTTGCCAAGTCCAACAGACATCTCTAAACTTCTGCACATGACACTTCTCTTACCCTTGTCTTTCCTGGCAGGTATGTCTCTGCTCACCACCATTACACTTTTATATATACTGGGAGAATGGGGATGGATTCTCAAAACATAGGAAATAGATTATCAATAGCACAATGGCCAGACATTTCAAGAACATATCAGAGAAATGATGAGTAGTTTATTTTGATTCACTTTGACCTAATTTCTGGTGGTGGAGCATAATAAAATTTTGCAAGGCTTTAAATTCCAGGCTAACAAATTGCAAATTAATAATGCCTACAAGGAACCATTTGGTATTTCTTAGTAGAAAACTGTCATGACCTTCAGTTGTGATATATTAGATGGGAAACTTGTGGTAGGAAGACATTCTTCTTTTCACCTCCCACTTGGTGAACTGTACTGAAGAGATGGTATGCAAGATGAACGCTTGCAGCTGGGCATGGTGGCATACACATGTACTCGGAGGCTGAGACAGGAGAATTGCAGGTTCAAAGACAACTTCAGTAAGTAGTGAGACTTTCAGGAACACAGTAATACCCTGTTTCAAAAAAAAAAAAAAATCAAAAGGAATGTAACTCAGAGTTAGAAAGCTCCTGGGTTCAATCTCCAGTAACTCCTACCCTCACCCCCACCACCACTACACAAACACACACACACACACACACACACACACACACACACGATGAATGCTGGATTTCAGGAGCAGAAGTACAACTCATCACCACTCACATAAACATAGCTTCTCCATATATGGACTTGGAGATGGTTGGTCCTGTTGATGATTTGGGGGGAGGGGAGGCTAGAGAAAAGACCTGAAGCAACTATGAAGCCCATCATAAGAATTTCAATTGTCTTCCAAACCTTTTGATTATACCAAAGAGAAAGACAACATTCTGGTGCTCAACATCTTTAGCACCTGTGAAACACTTGTTAATCTTCATTGTTAACAGAGAAAATGTGCCATAGGCACACAGCTCTCCAGAATGAAACTCTATAGAGAGAATTTAATACCACTATTTTTTTTTCATTCATTTTTGTTATTACTGTCTATTTATGGCCATTGAAATTGTTTTTCCATTTACGGTGACATTTATACTTCTTCCTTTTAAAATACACTTCGTGTAATTACCATTTAAGGAGGGGGACTGGCTTACAGAAAAATGTTAAAAAGTACAATGGCTAAGCAGATATAGTGAAAACATGAAAAGGAACACCAGCAGATAGAGTTTAGAAAACCGTAGGTTGATAGAAAATGAGCAATTTGGAATAAGACAAAATTGGTTTAATATCAAGGTCTACTGAATAATGTAAGACCATTTACTTAAGCTGTTTTGGCCTTAGCTTCTTCACTGGCAAAATGAAGAAAATAGTACTTTATATGGCTGTTAAGAGGAATGAAAAGAGGAACTATTTAGAAAGCTCTTAGCACAATGCAGTGCCTATCGCAAAGTAAACACATGACATATTTCAGTTTCTTTCTTTTCCCTTCCTTGCTACTGACTGCTGAGAGTGGCCATTGCTCCCTGCTCCTCCAGCTCTCCTTTCACATTGTGTCCTGTGAGCAGGTTCTGGTGTCTACAGCCTCTAACCGAGTTCTCTCCTTGCCAGTTTCTCCCATTGACGGGCTGGCCCAGGGCCTGCAGTGTAGCTCCCAGGGAAGACTAAATGGCTGGCAGCAGGTGGCAGGATCCCCAGACAAGCTCTCCCTACAGACTTCCCTCCTTCTTCCACTTTGTCAATGAGTAGTCCTTTGTTCTTCCCTCCCGGCTTCTATGTGCAAACCAGCTAACAATCTGCCCTATTATTTAGTCCCCTAGGGAGGAGTTCAGGAGCTCAAATCAGTACAGTCAAAACAGTGAAAACCAACTGATTTCTGGCTTCCTAAGGATTCTTCCCCAGACATAAAGTCAAACTCTGTTGCAACTTCTGCAAGTTGAGAAAAATCTCTTAATTTACTGATCTATAATTTATTTATTTGCAAAATGGAATTGTTCAGATTCTTTTTCTTTGTCCTTATGAGAATGTAAAGGCTGCCAATATAGAATCAGTGCCTAAAATACAAGCTGCTCTGCATATATTGGTCTTCGCTGAGTATTGTTGCATCATGTACAGTACCACAGTTTGGGAGCTGAAAAGAATGTGGTGATTATTAAATCCTCTCTCCCATCAAAAGTAAGAAATTTCTCCACTAGCATGTAACTTTTTGCTCCCATTTCATTGTTTAAAAAATTACAATTGTTATAAATTTGATTCCAACACTGAGTCTAAACTGGCTTTCATTCTCATCTGTTGTACTCTCTGGAGCAAGACTGGATGAGTCTAAGATTTAATGATTTATTCAGTGTTTTAGTCTGTTTCCAGGTGGCTTTTGATTTGTTATTTATCCAACTTCTCTGGTTCCTGTGGAAGATTTTTCCATTGCCTTTGGATTCTCAGTACCAGATGGTTTTTCCTTAACCTTTGGTTAGTCCCCTGAGCCTCATTATGATCATTCTGAAAGTAGTAGATGCAGAAAGGACCCTAAGACCTTCAGACAAATATCTTGCATTATTCTGGGATTTCTATCTGGCACACAAGTGTGGTTAATAAACTGGCATCTAAATGGGAAGACAAGTTCAGAACTCAAAACCTAAAGTCATAGAACAATAAAAGGAAGAGGGGAGACAGGAAGCACAATAAACACTGCAGAGAACAATAAATTCAGAATAGCATGCCCTGCAGGATGGGAACCAAAATCACACAGATAACAACTGGGACAATCCTTGAATTCACTAGCAAATTATTTCTAATATTAGTGAAAACTTTGGATACTGCCACAGAGAAAAACTATATGCAACCACAAAATACCTATGGTAAGAATCCTAATCCAGTGTTCTGTCTCCTGCACCCCATTGTCTCCTGTCTGCCCATTGCCACCCTCCTTTCTGAGATTCTCCCCAAACTCCCAGACTCATTGGATCACCATCATAGACCTAATTTTAGTTCTAAGGGATCTGCACAGGAATTAGATCTCTAATAAAGCTCTTAAAGCCATTAATCCTTAAAACCAAAGGATATAAAACTCAGATCTGAGGAGAATTGAGATAGTCTAGTACAAATCTTCAATTATAGAAGGGGAAAAGAAGAAAGAAGAAAAGAAATTATTAAAAAATAGAATAGAAAGCCTGAATGTATTTTCCCAGGTTTCACATCTTGTTACTGGCAAAGCTGGGGTGCAAGCAATAGCAATATCTAATTGTATCTAATGGCTATAGTGTGCTACAGTTGGTCTTTCCAATCATAGAATCTCATAGAATTGTTTATTTCTCTCAACAACTCTATTGAGTATGCGCTACTGGCCTTCCTTTTTCCTCATCTGAAAAAAAGAAGCATGAACATTTGCTCCCTCATCAGAAGCTGTGTAGTGAGTTAATGGATGGCAGATCTAAAACTTAACCCAACTTGTGTTTTAAACATTACCCCAAATTCTTTTTGTTCAGCATTTTTTTTTCTGCTGAAACTCCCTCCAACATGATAGAGCACTTTACTGTCACTACCTAAAATACAACTGTCCTTGTTAAAGTCTCCCAGAGAATAAAGAATTTAGGAAGTCAAGAATTTGAAAAAAAAATGTCCAAAGTTTCACATCATTGAACTAATATCAGGGAATTTTAGTCTTGTACTAAAGATGCTGCTATGGTTTGAGTGTCTCCCTTTATGATGAAAGGGTGGCACTACTGGGAACTGATGGAATCTCTGGAGGATGGAGGCTGGGTCCTCATGGGAGGTCCTTAGTTCATTGGAAAGTAGTTCAGAGCTTGTGACGTCTTGGTACATCTCATGTGACCCTTTGAGTTCTCAGGAGAAGATTATTATAAAAGGAGAAGAACGAGTCATCCCTGCCCATTCTATCTTTTTCTCTCTGCTTCTGTTTGAGATGTGACCACCCACTCTTATATAGACACCTGCAATGAGGTACTGCCATCGGCCATCTTTACTTTGAAGGCCAAACCAATGGGGCCATTCAATCTTGGACTCTGAACCACCAAAACTGTGAGATAAATAAACCTTTTATATTCATAATGTTAGCTGCCTCAGCTATTTCATTGTGGTAATGAAAAGCTGACTAGTACAAGTGCTAAGTTTGAAAAAAAAATTTTTTTTGAGCCTCTCCTAAAAGGATTAGAATTTTATCTTGTAATTTAAGGTACCAGAGCAAAACAAGCCTTAAGCACAACAAGTCAGCCCCCAATCCTTCCCTTATTACTGTGTCTCAAAACTGAAGGAGAGATTCCAATTTTGTTAAACTCTGCTATGCTAAGGTGTTCACAGTGAAACAGGAACTGCTAGAGGCAACTTGGCTTAGTTGGCTTAGTGCAGAAAGCATAGTTTGTTTGTTTGGGTTTTTTTGGGGGGGGGTTCCATCCACTTGTCCAATTACCTGTATTTTAATGAGCATCTACTATATGTAAGATATTTGCAGCCCTTGCCCCCTCATAAAAAAATCACAACATGATATAGTAAATACTATGTAGAGGAATTATATAAATTGACATATATTGACCACTACATATATTCAAAGCCCTGTGGTCAGTATCAAGAACACAGATATGTGTAAGAAAAACTGTTTATACATAAAAGATGCTCATGGTAGTGGGAGAGAGAAAAATATGACTCAATGTGATGTTATCAACACAGTTACAGGGGTTGGTATCTAATATTGACATAAGGGTCCTAGAGTGGAGAAAAACAGGAGGGACATACCTTCTGCTTACATGTACTTATCTGAGACTCTTTCTTGAAAGTCTCCTTAGATATTATTCCTTCTCTTTTTTTTATTATGCTTATGGAAAAAGTAGAAAAAATTCTTTTCCTTTGGAAAATCGAGAAAGATAGAAGTATTATCATTGTTAACATTTAGTTGCATTTTTATCTTTTTGATAGAGTTTTTGTATTTTGTTTTATTATTCTTGTACACAGTTCAATAAATTGAACTAACATTTCCTGAATACCCTCCATGTGCAAAATATTGGGCATATAGAGGTGACCATTGTTCAGAATCGGGTCATCACCATCTTCAATTAAAAAGTAAAAAGTACATATTAGACACTTTGATAAGTGCAACAATGAGTAAAATGTATTAAGGGAGCTCAAGGAACAAAGTAACAAATCCTCCCTGGTATTTTATATACACAAATCTGAATTTAATTGTTCTTTTTCTTAACATTATAATGAAGGTATGTTCCATGTTATAAGAACTGTTGTTTTGTAAGATCCTCATAACGTTCCATCAAAAGAATAAAATATCCTTTATTTAAACAGAACTTCATCTGTTTTATAAAATTCACTGTTGTGAATAACTCCTAAATGAACATCTTTTTTTGTGTGTGTGTGTGTACTTTTTTACTTTTTTTTTTTATTTTTTTTTTATTTTTTTAATTTTTTAGCATGGAATTTTATACATTTCTTGGGTACAACAGGGTTAATTACACATTTTGTTGGGTACAAACTAGTACAGGTAAAGACATCCATGCACATATTTCTCATTAACCCTTCCCCAATTCCCACCCACCCTCCCCCTATCTCCTGGTCAGTTTAGTGATTGACTTTGATGTGATCTTATAAGTACATCATGCTCATTAGGGTGTCCCCCCCCCTCCCGTTACCTTCCATTAAGTCAAATTTTTGTTCACCTAAGAATTCTCCTTCACCTGGAGTCCCTCTTATGTCCCATTTTCTCCCTAGCTTCCACATATTAGGGAGAGCATTTGATTTTTAACTTTTAGTGACTGACTTATCTCACTTAACATAATGTTTTCCAGTTCCCTCCATTTCCTTGCAAATAACATGATTT
>PVLC010014767.1:0-38645 GCA_004027655.1 Graphiurus murinus
TCTTTTTTTTTTTTTTTTTTTTTTTTTTTTTTTTTGCCGTACTGGGGATTGAACTCAGGGGCATTCTACCTCCGAGCTATACCCCCAGCCATATTTTTTATTCTTTATTTTGAAACCGAGTCTCACTAAGTTGTGGAGTGCCTCACTAGGTAGCTGAGGCTGGCCGCGAACCCGGATCCTCCAGTCTCAGCCTCCCAAATGCTGGGATTACAAGCGTGCGCCACCACGCCCGGCTTCAATGTTTATTTTAAGCTGGTTGCCTTTGGCTGGGCTCCCTTGTCATCCTTGTTGGTGGGAGACTAATATCTTAGTAGGACTCCTCTTTTGGAATGCTAGCTGACAGAGCCCTCCCCACGCCCCTTCACTGGGGATTGTCTTCTTCTAAATGAGTAGCAGGGTCCATTGTGTTCTTTGCGTCCTTTGTGATCACCTGTGGGTGTAATTTATGGGTCACCTGCTGGGACAGGAGTCACTCTGAGGTTCCCATGTAGCAGTTGTGCTGGATCTGTCCCACAGGACTCAGCCTGCCTGAACAAAGCATCAGTGGGGCCACTTTTCTGTGTTTACTGCTTAGCAACATCTCAAGGCCCTTTGCTATTCAGTTCCCTGGAAGGGAGGCAGCCCTGGGTCTCTGCCTGTACCTGGTGGGATGAAAGGGAATACGGGGCTGCTGCCCTTAGATGGCCCGTCCTGACCTCAGGAACCGGCAGTTTCAGAGGGGCCAAGGCAGTGGTTCATAGTCTCTGCCTACACATAAGGATCTCCTGGAACTTCAACCACACCCACTCCAGACCCTAGCCTACACTGATGGAATCCAATCCTTTGGTGTTTGAGTTTGGGAGTGGGAATTTTATTTTGTTTTAGATTTTTGGTAACTTTAATATGCCATAGGGTTGGAAACCAGTGGGTTTGTCATGAGAGAAGGGTTGATTGCTCAACTCAGGATCTGCGGGGCCCTTGGCTCACGCGACAAAAAAAGAATTTCAGCATGCACCAGTCAGAGACATAGATAAATGTTTATTTAGGATAGTAAGAAGTACATGTTCAAGAGAGAATATGGAGCCAGGCGTGGTGGCGCATGCTTGTAACCGCAGCATTTGGGAGGCTGAGACCAGAGGATCTGGGTTTGCAGCCAGCCTCAGCTGCTTAGTGAGGCCCTCCGCAACTTAGTGAGACTCTTGTTTCAAAAAATAAAGAATAAAAAATAGGACTGGGGGTATATCTCGGAGGTGGAATGTCCCTGAATTCAATCCCCAATACCGCAAAAAAAAAAAAAAAAAAAAAAAAAAAAATGGGGCTGGGGGTATAGCTCGGAGGTAGAATGTCCCTGAGTTCAATCCCCAGCACTGAAAAAAAAAAGGACAACATGGGCCATATTCAGAGTGAGGAGTGAGTGAGATGTCCTTGGGGGAGTGTAGGGCTTTTCTTTTATAGGGGACTTTTGTGAGGGGTGGGCAAGTGGTAAGCATGTGAGGGGGTGAGTGGGCTTCCCTTGATTTATTGGACTAAGAATTTAAGCTTAGACTTATCAGTCTAACATACATTCTTGTAGGCTAACAAAATATATATACCACTTAACTGGATGTATAGTGTTCTAATAGTTACTGAAACTTCTGTTTACTGGACCTTCTGGGAATTTAGAGCTAAAGGAAAACAGACCTTCAGGGTGAAGGTGAGGGCCCTTGTGGAGTTTTTAGATTTAAAGCAACACTTTTCCTTTTCTTCACTGTCTCCTTTCTACCTATTACTTTTATTTCTCCTCTCCTACTTTAGTTTGTTAGTAGCTCTCAAAATGTGGTCACTGACTAGCATTATCTGCATGGGTTAGTCAGCTTTTCATTGCCGTGACAAAACACCTGGGAAAAATAACTTAGAGGAGGAAAGATGTATTTTGTCTTGTGGTTTCAGTCCGTTGGTCAGCCGGCTCCATTGCTTTGGCCCGAGCCAAAGCAGAACATTACAGTGGAAGGCTGTGAGGGAGCAAAGCTGCTCACTTCATGTGTCTCAGAAACAGAGCAAGGGATGGGCCAGGGAGAAGATACACCTTCTAGACCCCACCACCTCCCAGTAATGCACCAAATTACAAACCCATCCGTGGATTAATCTGTGGAAGAGGTCACAGCCTCGTGATCCAGTCACTTCCCCAGAAAGCTCCATTTTTCAACATTGCTGCACTGGGGGGACAAGGCCTTCCACGCTGGTGCCTTTGGGGGACACTTGACATCCAAACCATAGCACTGACTCCAGGAACTTGTTAGAAATTCAGATTCTTAGGATCCACATCAGAAATGCTGAGCCTTAGAATCCATCCCTGGCTTACAAAAACAGAAACTCTGGAAAGGGGGCCCAGCATTCTGTGTTCTAACAAGCCCTTCAGGAGACTTTGCCGCTCAATAAAGTTTAAGAACCACTGGCTTAAGGCACAAAGCAAGATAGTTTTGTGTGACTCGTGAAGATAGCTCTGCAAAAGCATCAATAGCAGAGATGCTCTGAGAAAAGTTGGATAGAGAGGATAATAGTTGAATTGGGTTGTGGGATTAGAGGTGGTTTTCTTTTACCTTCCAACTTTTTAGTAGTGCCATTATACTGCATGCACACTCTTTGAAGGTGTGGGAGGCTCTGGGTTGTGGCATTTGGGATGTTTTGCACTGACAGGTGGGGAGGAGAGTACCGCGAAGAATGTGGCAAGGCGAATGATTCTTGCTTGGGCATGCCCAGACAGCAGGTGTAGCCCGAGGGCTGCTCTGGGAGGGCTTCCCGGCCCCTCCTTATCTCATCCTGTGTTCTCAAGCTGGCACTTGAGAGTGCTGAAGGTTGTGTAAAAACTGACACCGCACCCCACCACTGAGGGCGGATCAGAGACTCTGGAAGAGGTGCTCAGGCATCAGCGCAGACAGACCAGCCTCCCCTGGACAGTCAATGTACAAAGAAAGTAGAAAACCACTGCTCACCCCTGAGGTTCTAAGGAAACCAGGATATCTCTTTAAGAACTTCGAGAGCTCAGTGTCTGGGAGCGGGCACAACACCTAAGAACTTGGTAGCTTCCTGAGAGCAAGACCGGGAGCCTCCCCTCAGCCAGGGGATGCAGAGGTAAGACCCTGGCGTCTGGGATGAGATGGCCTGAGGGGTGTGTCCATCCTCCAGTTACCTTCTGTATGGCACAGAGCAAGTGACAGTCTTTTCGTGCCTCAATTTCCTCCTCTATAAAATAGGTTTAATAATAGTGTCTACCTTATAGGGTGGTTGGGAGGATTGAATGAGCTAACACATGTAAAGTCATAAGACTTACCATGCAGTAAGCGGCTAGGAAACATTAGCTGCTGTGGCCTTGGTTGGTGTTGGTCTTCCTGGGCCTCCAGGGCCTGGGATGAGTTGGGTCAAACTGGTCTTTGACAATAATTGAGGAACAACCTAGGGTAAACCAATGCTTCAAAAACTTCCTCTTATCCTCCGTAGTACACAATCTTCTCTCCTGTTCCCATTTCTACCGCTGGCCAGTCCTAGGGCATGGAATAACAATGCATCCCTTAGTCCAGGGCGTTCAGAGATGCCCCTAAGGATCCGTTTTATTTGCTCCCTCACTCTTAACCTTATTTCAGCCTTCCCTGGCAGGATTCTTGTCCACTGGGAGGGGCAGCCACTTCTCTGAAGGGCCTTCCTTCTTTTCACTACAGAATATTCTGGAAAGCCAAGCCCATTTCTTGTGTGTGTGTGGGGGGGGGGGCTGGGGATTGAGCCCGGGGGTATTCTACCTCTGAGCTATATCCCCAGCCCTATTTTATTTTTTATTTGGAAACAAGGTCTCGTTAGGTTGATACAAGCCTCACTACTTGCTGAGGCTGCCCTCAAACCCTATGATCCTCCTGTCTCAGCCTCTCCAAGTACTGGGGTTACAAGCGTGCACCACCACGCCCCGAAGCCAAGCCTATTTCTGCTTCTTCTTTACGCCGTTGATTGGTGGTACACGTAAATAAGGGACCCAGTCATATACTGGGAAAGTCCAGGAGTCAGGAGTTGGGCAGCTTCAGGTTCTGTAGGAAACCAGTTGGTACCTTCCTAGATGGCAGCAAAGGAACCGAGCACATAAAGGAACACAGACCCTCCCCAGAGAAGCCCCTGAGTCACTGTTGTGACTGCTAAAATGTCCTGAAGCCCCTGGGATGTTGACACCTCCTGTGAGCGGCTGAGCCATTGGGAACCTGGAGCTTTTAAGCACCCCACCGTCTCCATTTATTTCCCTGACGGTGGGGTTTGGTCCAGTGGTCCTGCCCCATGCTTGAGGAACACTGCAGTCTCCTTGACACACCCCCTGTGCCACCCCAGAGTCAACTCCATTCACACTCATGGAGAGTGTAGACCCTACCCATAAGGAGATCACAACCCGCTTGGAAGAAGTCAGTTCCCAGAGTGACACTCAAAGCCGAACACTGGTTTCCTAACAGGAGTGTGGAGAGGGAGAGGCTGGGAATATGTCTTGGGGAATCAAGGAAGGCATTTGGAGAAGAGTATTCTCAGTAAAGAAGGTCTTTCCAATGGGGCAAAGGGAAAGTACTGGGATTACAAGCATATGCCACCACACCTGGCTTTGGTGTATGGTTGCAATCTCAGTACTTGGGATGCTGAGACTGGAGGATCAAAGGTTCAGAGTCAGCCTCGGCAACATAGTGAGGCTCTCAGAAAACTAGTGAGACCCTGTTTCCAAATAAATAAAATCAGGCTGGTGGTGTAGCTTGGAGGTAGAGTATCTCTGGGTTCAATTCCCAGAAAACCTCCCCCAAACTATATTGAGCCAGTCATGGTGGTACACGCTTGTACTCCCAGTACTTGGGAGGCTGAGACAGGAGGATGGCAGGTTTGCAGCTAGCTTCAGCAACTTAGTAAGGCTCTCCACAACTTAGACCTTGTTTCAAAATAAAATAGGGCAGGGGGTATAGCTCAGAAGTAGAATGTCCCTGGCCTCAATCCCCAGTACCACACGCAAACAATAAACAAAACCTGTATTGGGCCAATCAGGACTGGCTACTGGGAACCACAACTGTCCAGCCAGAGCCCATCTGGCTGCCTGAGTGATTCAAGACCCAAGACGTAACACTTTATCCAGATTCATTTGACAATGGAAATATCTCGCTGATCTTTGCTAAGGCAAAGAAAGATGTGTGGGTGTCAAGGAGGAGGGGCAGTGGTTGGGCTGTCCTCAGGTGGAGGCTAAGGACAGTTGGAGCAAGGGAAACTCACGCCCGATGGTGGACGCTACCTCACGTCCTTAGCTTGAACCCATGGGGTGGGTACTGGAAGTAATTCTATTCAACAGATAAGAAAGCAGGCTTAAGAAGTTGTCATGCACACAATCACACAGCTGTTACTAGTCAGCTGGAATTTGCACTAGGCTCTTCTAGCTCCAAAGACTCTGGCCTTTCATTTCTCCACAGGGAAGATCTTTTGTTGACTGATGTCTCCAGTCCAGGGCCATCTTGTTTATAGTTTCTAAAGTTCCCTTCCAGATATCTGGTTTGAACCTGGTTTGTCCTAGTCCATTTGGGCTTCTCTAACAAGATACCATAGACTGAGTGCTTAGACAACAGACATTTGTTTCTCATACTTGTGGAGACCCAGAAGTCCAAGAGCAGAGTGCCAGCACCCAGGGTTTGGTGAGGGCCTTGCTTCCTGGCTTGCACACAGCCGCCTTCTTACTGTGGCCTCACATGTGCAAAGAGACAGCAAGCTCTCTTGTATCTTTTCTTCTGCATAAGGGTACTAATCTCATCATGAGTGCTCAGTGCTATGCCCTGATTACCTCCAAAGGTCTCATCTGCAAGCACCATCATGTTGGGGATTAAGGCTTTAACATACGAATTTGGGGAGCCAAACATTCACTGGGTATGGACATTCAATCCATAGCAGAACCACAGCGGTGCTTCCTTCTCCTTGCCTTCTGATTATTTAGTTCACTTGGACAGATCTTCTATCCTCCTTGGGTTTCAACTTCCTCGGCAGTATATCTGGTTGCTGATGAGTATGTTCCGCGGGGCTCCCCTGACCACACCACCCACTGACTCCGCTGTCTGTGGCCCCCTTCCCAGTCTCCACACAACCTGTCCCCATCATGGTCTGTCTTTTTTGGTTGCTCAGAGGCACTCGTGTCCCACCATGCTGTCACCTTCCTCACAAGCCACACACTTCTCTCCTCACATCTGTGACAAACTCTCCTGTGTTTCAGAATGCTTTAGGAACTGTGAAGGTCACTTGTTCAATGCCAGGGTGTGAGGTCCTTGACAAGGACCTGTGATGACAGAGGGAGCCCAAGACCACCCCATTTTGCTCCAACTGATCTGCTATGGACATCTCATTTGAAGAGTCAAGGTGAAGTAGCAGGTGACTGAGCACTGCAAAGAAAGGTCATTCCTACATCTCAGACACTGCCTTTTTTTTTTTTTTTTAATGAAGTCTTTTTATAGCATACTTTTTTTGAGAATTACTTTGTTCTTGATTAAGAATTCTAATTTTAAAGCAAGCTCTGACCTCTTTCTTTCCAGACTCATTCTCGTGCTCTGATTGCATTTCATGGTTCGAAATTAAGAATCTCTATTGTCTATTATCTGTTTTCCTCCATGGCTGGTTATCCATGGCAATCTGGTGCTTTACTGACATCATAAACGGTTTTATCTTGCTAGAATACCAATAAAGGTCTATCGGTCTTTATCAAGATGCTAAGCAGGCCAGAATGCCCCGTGAGACCCCTGTTCCTCAGGGGTACGTTCAGCATGGGTGGGGCTGTGGTTAGGTGATGCTAAACCTTTCTTCAAGGTGAATCTTGAGAGAGAAAGTAAAGGGAACACAACGTTTCTGTTAGCGTTTGGAGAAGTTAGGAGTTCGGCAAGGTCAGCTCTCTGGACAGTAGTTAATTGACACTGAAAAGTGTTATTTCTCTTAGGCATCACCGTTGGTATGGTACCTCAGGAGCTCTTGTACTTAGAGCAGTTGCTGAGAAACCCACTCCAGTGCATGAGTTGATGAACACAGTGTATGCTGTAAACCAGGAAACAACCAGGTGCTCATCAGTAGGAGAACAGGCAGTAAACTGGAACTATATGTGACAATAAGAAAGAAAACAAAATCTCAAAAAATGCTGTGTGATATTGTGCAGTTTAGTACTATTGATCTAAGGCTCAAAACAATGTTTATATATTGTAGATGGCTACAAATGGGTAGTGAAAACACAATGAAAATCAAAGGAATGGTGACACCAAATTCTGGAGTGGGGATCCTCTGGGGACGAGGGGAGATGAGAGCTGGGGGCATTCACAAGGAACGTCTATCAATGATTTCTTTGACATTTTCTTTTAGTGGTTGGGGGAGAGTGTAGATTTTTAAATATTATATTTCTAAATAGCTGAAATATTTCATATTTGGTTGAAGTTTTTAATTCTAAGGAGTTACTAACCAGATTTTTGTGGGGCTGATTCGCTTGATGTTTCCTATTCTCTCACCTCTTAACTTTCACCCGATTTGATAAGGTCACTTCATCATCCCATAGGATTGGTACCAGCGGGAAAAAGAGAAGACGGGACCCCCTGCCCTCTTTTTGCCACTTGTTAGTTTGCTGCTTATGAGTGGGAAGTAGAAATTATACACGAAAGGAAACGGTCACATTTTAAGCATATCATGTTCATTAATTACAATGCCAGTAGAGTTAATGGAGATAAGTTGAATTCTGGGTAAACTCATAAGAATTTTCTGCCAAACCACAGGGGCAAGGGGAAGTGATCTCTTTAAAAGCTACTGTGGGAACCTTGCTCTAGCCCCCTGCTCCTAAGGGAGGGGTTTTGACAACTTGTTCTGAAATCAGTGTTTGCTTTGCATTAACAGCATGGCCGGACCCCCCTGCATCTTGCTGCCAATAAGGGCCATCTCTCTGTGGTCCAGATCTTGCTGAAGGCTGGCTGTGACCTCGATGTCCAGGATGATGTGAGTAGAAGCTATCTTTCTATCATGGGAATGGGTTGGCAGGGGAGCTTGTCTGCTGTATTAATCAGCTTTTTGTCACTGTGACAAAATACCTGAGAAAAGCAACTCAGAAGAGGAAAGATTTGCTTTGGCCCATACTGTCAGAGATTTCAGTCCACCATTGGCCAGTTCCATTGCTCTGGACTGAGGTGAGGCAGAACATCATGGCAGAAGAGCGTGGCAGAGCACAGCTGTTCACCTCATGGTGACTGGGAAACAGAGAGGGCAAGGGGTCAGGGAGAAGATACACCCTTCCAGGGCATGCCACAGGAACCCACTTCCTCCAGCTAGGCCCCACCTCCCAAAATGCCATCAAATTATAGAGCTCTCAGTAGATGGACCCACGGAGGAGGTCAGAGCCTCATGAGTCAATCACTGCCCCAAAGCCCCTCCCCTGAACCTTGCTGCTCTGAGGACCACGCCTTCAACACAGGAGCTTCTGGGGGACACTCCAGAGCCAACCGTAACATCTGTCCACAAGTCTGCAGTAAAGATGTCAGCAGAGCCAGGCATGGTGGTGCACGATTTTAATCCCAGCATTCGGGAGGCTGAGACCGGGGGATCCGTGTTCGCGGCCAGCCTCAGCTACCTAGTGAGGCACTCCGAAACTTAGTGAGACTTGGTTTCAAAAATAAAGAATAAAAAATAGGGCTGGGGGTTTAGCTCGGAGATAGAATGCCCCTGAGTTCAATCCCCAGTACCGCAAAAAAAAAAAAAAAAAAAAAAAAGATGTCAGCAGCTGTGCGGTGGGAGTGTAGCAGATGCTCTCCCAGCAATTTATCGCCATCTTGATCCTCTTTGTGGCAAGAACTTCCCATGAAGACCTGCAACTAGTCCTGTTCTTGGCAGCAAGCTAGAGTTTGTGAGTGTGGGTCAGTTCACCCTTCATGGCTCATTCAAATGTAGAACTTTGAAGGGCATTTTGCTTGTGTCTTGGGTCAGTACAAGGGACCCCTAACCCCTGTGAGTGTGGGCAAGGCCTGCTGGAAATGTGTGTTGCTGAACAAATTTACCACTAGAGAAAAGCTGGGGCATTGTCAGTGTACATTTAGTTGGAAAGGACTGATCCAAGGGCATGAAAGGGACTTAGATCTCCTAGAATCCCGGAAAAAGAAGGCCTCTAGAAAGAGTTTGCTGTGGTACTGGGGTATTATTGAGACATGGCTACTCAGCTCTGAGTGTGTCCATTCCGATTATCTAGAGAGAAACGGGTTATACAGTACATGGACTTGCCCTTTCAGGGCTTTGGAGAAGGAAATTCTCTATGAAGGGATTGTGTATTGTATCCTCCAGTGAGTTATTAGGAAAAGATTCTATGATATTGTGATTGAAGACGATTTTAAGACATAGTTTCTCCTTGTAATTCATGTGGTAGAATGCAAATAAGTTTTTGAGCAACAAAGAGTCTTCAAGAGTGTGCTCTTATCAGAACCTCTTTCAGATTCACCTTTAATAACTAGCTAGAAAGTGTTACTCAAATTTCAGGCCCTCAGTCATGCTAGGGTACAGTTTACTAAAGTGCTTTATGTTTTCCTTGGGTCTCTGCAATGTCTTATAACTTGAAAAATACATACCAGTAAGAAGGACAGCATTGCAAAGAACTGAATATGACATTGTTTTATGTGTGGACAGAAGGCCATCTAGTGTCTCTCATAAATCTCTGTTTATATCTGGAACCTGTTGGATCATCAAAGATGTTATTTTTAAAAGATGCTGACACTTAGCTTTAAATGTTGATTTTTACCTTGGGTCAGAGTACTTTTTAACTTTTCTGCGCTAACCAACATAACATTCCTGAGCCATATCATCTCCTTTGATGACAGGGGGGAAATCAGGGAGAGGGAAGAGATGCTGGCCACAGAGAAGGTGGGGCCCTGAGTTGCTGGTACAAATATGTAGGGGTCATCTGGCCTTCTCTGCATAATTAAAGCCCTTGCTCACCACCATGGCAAGGCCACAATGCCAGGCAAGCTTAACCCTTCCCAGTGCATCACCCCTGCTCAGGTCCTGGGCTCTGAGGATGGCTGTGTTCTCACGCAGGAAAATACATGCTAATTTTCTAGTGCTGCTGCTATGTGTATCAGGCAAGGTAGGAAGTAAAACAGGCAGGAGTCCTTACAAAGTAGCCAAAGTCAGGTGTCAGCAGAAAGAAAGCCAGCTCTCCTTTTAGGTAGGAACACCCTCTTTCATTTATTGGAATTATTTATTTTCTTGTATTGTTTCCTTGCCCTAGACAAACAATGCAGATACTGTTTCTCCCACATACCTCAAAACACAAAACAAAATGCCCCACAATGAGAGTAAAAAATCAGTTGGGAGTGTAGAAGGCAGAATTGCCCTTCACTAGTTCAGAAGTAATGCATATGCCATTATATCATCCATGTCTGTCTTCTGTGTATTTATCATGCCCATTGATCATCAAGCCTTGAAATCTATGCAAGGATTTGAGGACGAAATCTCTCTCTCATTTGCCTTTCCTTCCTTCCCTTCCTCCTTCCCCTTCTTTCTACCCCAATTGAACCCAGGGGAGTGAGTCCCACACCCCCCCCCCCAGTTCTTTTAAAAATTTTTTATTTTGAAACAGGGGCTCACTAAGGCTGGCCTCAAACCTTTGATCCTTCTTTCTCAGCCTCCCAAGTACTGGGATTACAGGCATGTGCCACCACACCTGGCTCTTTATGTTCTTTAAAGAAGCTGGGAGATCAATTATTGGAAAAAAAATATTTTCAGAAGTTACCTATTTTGGATGTTGGGTAGAAATATTTACTCCTAACCTCATATTCTACAGATACTGATCTTTATGGCATGGTAAGGACTGAGGATTAGTTGAAGAATGACCTCCAGTGGCCTGGAGTGGGATTATTATGAATTTCAACCTGTGGAAACCAGTTCTTTAGAATATGCAACTCCAGGAGCAAATTCTTTCTTGCTTCCCGCCAATGCCGTCAACCCTCAGTGGAGCTCTAACGCTGTCTCTGATTGGTCAATGAGCAATCACACGGCCCCCACCTCAGAAATAGTCCAGGACCCTGTGACCACAGTAAAAGGCATGAAGGAAGAAAAAGATAAGAAAAACCAGAGAAGAAAGGGTAGGAGGAACGCTAGAAGATCAGAAAGAGAACAAGAGGTCAGCAACTTATTTGCACACCTACCTGCTCTTGAGCTTCCTTGCAGCATGTCTACTCTTGCTCCTGGGGGAGGGGGGGTTCTTCCTGGAGAGGGGCTCATTTAACCCTTGCATGACCAGGGTTGTCTCGGTGAGCTTGCTTTGGAATACTCACTGTTTTTCACCATGTGGGAGAGGAAAATAAAAGTTTTTCAAAACAAAGGTTTAGACCTAAGAGTTTGTGGAACCTCTGATGCGAGTAACACTGATGTCTCAGAGAAGCTGAGAGCTGGCAGTTCATGTTCTTTTGCAAATGGGTCAGCATGTTCCAAATCAAAGTGTCAAACTGCAAGGTTGCTGGAAACTTGAAAGTTCCCCATTGCAGCATTTTTCTTTGCAGTTAATCATTAAACAAATCATTTTGGGTGTCTGTAGTGGCCAGAGCTCTGTGTGATAAGCACTTGGCTTGTGTAACAAGGCAGCCCCGACCCTATAGAGATACCTGGTGTTTTTTGAGCTCCCCCATCTTAATGATAATTGGCTTATAGACTAGAAGAAGCTTGGGAAGAATGCAAAGAGCCTTGATAACTTGAATTCTGGTTCAACCATGCTACTTCGAGTTAGATTATTATCCTAGGAGAGGCTTATCAAAATACAATGAGAGAATTAGATGTCATTGCCCTTGGTGACTAGTAGGGAATCAGTAAGTACTCACTGACTAAATACTAAGTAAACACTGTTTAGAGAGTTGTACTTTTTTTTTTTTTTTTTTTTTTTTTTTTTTTGGTGCTGGGGATTGAACCCAGAGGCATTCTACCTCCAAGCTACACCCCTAGCCAAGTTGCTGAGGCTGGTCTTGAACTTGTGATCCTCCTATCTCAGCCTCCTAACTCCTAGGATTACAGGTGTGCACCACTATAGCTGGTGAGAGAGCTACATTTCCCCCCAGCATTTTCTTTTCAAAGTTTCATAAGTTTATGATTGATTTAGATTATATAGCAATAGGATTATGTCAGAATTGCTCCTTGGGTCCATTAGTGTGTACGGCACACCTTCTTTTCTGTCATGTTTCAAAGAGGAAATGTATCAACAGTAAATTTTAATTGCATAGGAGCCAAGAGTCTAATCATAGGCACCTGACCTTCTTTGGGCTGGGGTTTCATGGTGTTGTGTTCTAGGGAGGGTAGTTCCAATGTGACAGCATGACACAGCCCTTTATTTATGTGCTTTGTCTCAGAACCTTTAATTCTCATCTTGGTAACTTAAGAGTGGACTTTTTTTTTTTTTTTTAACCTGGAGAAAGTGTATTGCTTAGTCTTCTAGAACCATTCCATCTAGTGTAACAGCTACTTAGTGGGGAAGGGCTAAGTGTGGCCAACATGGCGGTGTTTACCTGACCAAGGAAGGAGGAGTCACGTGACTCTGAGCAGGTCTCTGTTTGGGAGGAGTAAAGCCAGAGGGGGGACTGGGTGAGCTGGAAAACCCCTATACAGAAAGCGACATGCAGAGACACCTGTGCCAGCAGCTCAGAACAGTTTGTGTTCAGTAGTTAGATCTCTTCAGGTCTTGATAATCCTTCTGGAGATTTATTCATTAGGACAGCTCTGAAAATTAGATTGAGTTGCTCGAATTGAGCTGTAGTGTCACAAAGGACAGTTGTCCTGCAGGAAGCAAACACAATGCAGGCTGGCAATGAAGACAAGTAATAAGTGATGGTGCCGTGCTGGCTCCATGCTGGCTCTGCTCACAATTTCACCAGCAGCTTTGACACATGATGAAACATTTGACCCCAGCCTGGGTCAGACCGTGCCCTGACCAGTGAAGGCCTTCGTGTGACCATTTACACAGTAAGAGTGGTGTACAAAAGCTTTGTGTTTGGAGCTGTTGCTCATGTTTTATGCATAGTACAGACAGAATCACACATTTTATCTTGGAAAAAGGTTGTTCTCATTCATCCAAAGAGTTCAAGGTAGACCTTTTGTGGGGTTAGTGAAAGGCCTGTAACAACTGAAAATCTGACTGAGAGAGTACTACTTTGGAAGAGTCAGCAGCAGTTTCATAGTTCTTACTGAGAGAGCAAAGCACCATCTCTCTCAGCAGATCAGTAATAAATCATATTTAAGCTCAATTTTGGGAAAATCCATCACCATTCTGATAGGGAAAAGGGAAGTCTTGGGAATTCTTATGAAAGTGTAAAAAGTTAAAACATGGATAGTATCTCATATGATGACTTATTTGGGCATTAAGCATACCTCATCTGGAGACACTTCCTATGGTGTTTGAAATGGATAATGCCGTGGCCCAGCACAACTCCTACAGCTACAGAATGTGGGATCCTCTCTGATTAAGGGGTCTGGGAAGGTGGGCAAGAAGGAAACCAGTCTGAACCTCGTTTTTATTGGGATAATAGCGTAGGAGGCCCGGGGGAGGGTTGTTGAGGGCAACTCTGAGAACAGTGGATGCAGTCATGGTGATAGGACCAACGTCCTGACCCCATCGCTCTGGAAGTTCCTTGAATTCTACAAATAAGCTGAGATAAAATTCTGAGACATGGACAGTCCCATTCCTGGTATATTATTTTTGTCTAAACCTTTAACTAGTGGTTGTTTTCCTTGATGCCCAGAGTTATAGGTGTTAAATATAAAAAGTTGGAAAATATTAAAAAGTATAAGGAAAAAATACAGGAATTACTTCCTCTTGTGGATATTTATTTATTGTGGTACTGGGGATTAAACCCAGGAACATTCTATCTCAGACCTACCTTCCTTCCATTTTGTGGTACTGAAGATTGAACATAGGGGTATTCTAAGAAGCTATAACCCCAGCCATAATATTTCCCTTTTTTAGTTTTTTTTTTTTTTTTTTTTTCAGTACTGGGGATTAAACCCAGAGGCATTCTACCTCTGAGTTATACCCCCAGCCCTATTTTTTATTCTTTATTTTGAAACAGGGTCTCACCAAGTTGCAGAAGGCCTCACTAAGTAGCTGAGGCTAGCCACTAACCTGCGATCCTCCTGTCTCAGCCTTCCAAATACTGGGATTAAAAGCATGCGCCACCATGCCTGGCTTCTTTTTTTTTTTTTTTAACTTTGAAGCAGTCACACCAAGTCACAGAGGTGCTCACTAAGTTGTGGCAAACCTGCGATCTTTCTGTCTCAGCCTCCCGAGTACTGGGATTACAAGTGTGCACCACCATGCCCAGTTTATTTTTTTGTTTTGAAACAGAATCTTTATGTTTTGGAAAGTCTCAGTACAATCTTGAGGCTGTCCTTGAACCTGTGATCCTCCTGTCTCAGCCTCCCAAGTACTGGGATTACAGGTGTGAGCTACCATACCTAGCCGCCTTGTGGATTTTTTTTTTCTTTTTCTTTTTTGGTGGTACTGGGGATGAACCCAGGGGCCTTTTACCTCTGGGCTACACCTCCAGACCTATTATATTTTTTATTTGGAAACAGGGTCTCACTAAATTGCTGAGGCAGGCTGCAAACCTGCGATCTTCCTGTCTCAGCCTCCAAAATAATGGGATTATAAGTGTGCGCCACCACACCTGGCTTTTTTGTGGATTTATTTATTTATTTATTTATTTATTTTGCGGTACTGGGGATTGAACCCAGGGGCATTCTACCTCCAAGCTATACCTCCAGCCCTATTTTTTATTCTTTATTTTGAAACAGGGCCTCACTGAGTTGCGGAGGGCATCACTAAGTAGCTGAGGCTAGCCGAAAACTTGCGATTCACCATCTTAACTTTTTTTTTTTTTTCTGGTGCTGGGGACTGAGCCCAGGGGCATTCTATCTCTGAGCTATGCCCCAGGCCTATTGATTGATTGATTGATTGATTGATTGAAACAGAGTGTTGGCTAAGTTGCTAGAGCCTTGCTAAGTTTCTGAGGCTAGCCATGAACCTGTGATCATCCTGTTTCAAACTCCCAAGTACTGGGATTACAGATGTGCACCACCATACTTGGCTCATTGTAATCATTTTTAAGTACTGTTTAGTACATTAACTACATCCCCAGTTTTGTCCAACCATCACCACCATCCATCCCTAAAAATATTTTTTGGATTAAATTTTTTTTTTTTTTTTGCGGTACTGGGGATTGAACTCAGGGGCATTCTACCTCTGAGTTATACCTCCAGCCCTATTTTTTTTCCTTTATTTTGAAACAGGGTCTCACTAAGTTGCGAAGTGCCTCACTAGGTAGCTGAGGCTGGCCGTGAACCCCGGATCCTCCGGTCTCAGCCTCCCAAATGCTGGGATTACAAGCGTGCGTCACCACGCCCAGCTGGATTAAATAATTTGAATGTGCATTATTGTTTGTTATAAATCTCAAGAAATTTAGTAAGTTGAATTGATATTTCATTAAGACTATTTTTTGTGTGTGTGGTACTGGGGATTGAACCCAGGGGCATTCTACCTCTGAGCTACACCCCCAGCCCTAATTTTTATTCTTTATTTTGAAGGAGGGCCTCACTAAGTAGCTGAGGCTGGCCAGGAACCTACAATCCTCCAGTCTCAGCCTCCCCCAGTACTAGAATTACAAGCATGCACCACCACACCCAGCTAAGACTGTTTATAGTTAGCGATGCATCCCTCTTACAAAAACAAAAACTTCTGGCTGGGCCATGTGGCACATGCCTGTAAGCCCAGTCCTTGAGACAGGAAGATCGCAGATTCAAAACCAGCCTCAAAAACTTTGTGAGGCCCTCAGAAACTTGGTGAGAACCTGTCTCAAAATTAAAAAAGAACTGGGGATATAGTTTGGAGATAGAATGCCCCTGGGTTCAATCCCTAGTACCACAGAACAACAACAACAAAAAACTCTGTTATCTGTCTTATTACAGCCTCTTTTTCTTCTCTTGGGTAAGAACTAGGGATGCCCCAGAGTGTGTTCTCTGCCTCTTGGTGCTGTCAGGAAAATTCAATCATATACTTCTTATCAGCTCAACCATAGAATCCATAAAAGAAAAAGAGGAATGGGGGATCATCAGTCCCCCATAGGTAAAGATCCTGAGACCCAGTGAGGTGACAGATCTCTCAAGGCTGGACACATCTGGGTCTTCCGACCCCCTCTCCTGGTGTCTGTTCCTTTCCACCAGAAAATGTGCACACTGTTTCACCTATCACCACTTTCAAACCTAGACCACGGGCTTGACTTGATTTGTGTTCACCTCTGGAGTACTTGTCAGAGATAAAACGTACTCTTAGAAACTCAGTACTCTCTCTTGTTACTGTCTTGACCTTCTTACCTCTGGGAGTATCTTCGTCCTTCTCTCCACTACAATTAGGAGGGAGAGTCAGGTTCCCTTTGGCCCCTGCAGGAGAAAACCAGTCAGCAATCCCAGATATCTGATCACAGAGGAGAGGGCCGGAGTGCAGCATAAATCAGTGAGGGTGCAGGGACAGGCCACAGTCCCCAGAGTCCTCAGATGAAATGCAAACCTCCACATTGCTCTTGGCTAGTGCAAATCAGTGAATGACACACTGTCATCAAATCACGAGTGTGACCTGTGGATCTAGCTGGAGAGCGATGCCTGCAAGCCAGGGCTTGGGGACCCTGTGGGGAGTGCAGATTGTGGGCACACTCAGCCCAGCTCCCAGACCCGCTCTTCACACCTGTGACAGTCCCATCCCCTGGGGTGGCAGGAGAGGGCCTCATCCAAGGTCCATCTGGAGCCAAGGGCTATTCTTGCTATTGGGTTAAGGTACCTTGGGTTTGTGGATAAAATTGTTCGGCCATTGTGTGTTGTCTTGCTGTGGTGACCAAGCCCTTGTGCCAGTAACCAGTCTGCTCCATGTGGGGACGGGAGGTGTCCTGGTTTTGGAGTGGAGGGTGGGTGTGCTGGGACGAGCTGACCGCTGCTCCTGCCTCCATGTCACTTTGCAGGGGGACCAGACCGCCTTGCACCGGGCCGCAGTGGTGGGGAACACAGAGGTCATCGCTGCGCTCATCCAGGAGGGGTGTGCCCTGGACAGACAAGACAAGGTAAGTGGCGCGGCAGCGGCTGCGTACTCCCCCAGTGAGGTTGTGCTCACTTGGTGAGCCTGCTTTGGTCACCTTTAGGTACGCAAGATACTTAGGTACTGATCATTCTTGTCTTGCCATTCATGATTCAATAAGATGACATCAGTCCGAATTTCCTCTGAAAGAGTAACTGGTATCCCGACACTTGTATTTACTTAAAAATCTGGAGCTGGGCATAGTGGGTCACACCTATATAATCTTAGTACTTGGGAGGCTGAGACACTAAGAATTGCAATTTAGTGAGGCCCTCAGCAACTTAGTCAAACCCTGTTTCAAAATAAATAAAATGCAGCCAGGCGTGTTGGAGCATGCTTGTAATCCTGGTACTTGGGAAGCTGAGACTGGAGGATCCAGGTTTGCGGCCAGTCTCAGCTACTTAGTGAGACACTCCACAACTTAATGAGACCCTGTTTCAAAATAAAGATTAAAAAATGTAGCTTGGAGGTAGAATGCCCCTGGGTTCAATCCCCAGTACCACAAAAAATAAAGAAAGAGAATAAAATGGGCTGGGCATAGTGCCACATGCTTGTAATCCCAGTACTTGGGAGGCTGAGAAAGGAGAATCGCAGGTTTGCAGCCAGCCTCAGCTACTTAGTGAGACCCTGTTTTAAAATAAAGAATTTAAAATACAGCTGGAGGTATAGCTCAGAAGTAGAATGATATTGGGTTCAATCCCAAGTACTGTAAAAAATAAATAATAATAATGATAATGATAATAATAACAACAATAATAAAATAGGGCTAGAGGTGTAGCTCAGAGGTACAATGCTTTTTGTGGTATTGGAATACCCTCCAGTACCACAAAAAGAAAAAATCCAGTAGGCATGGTAGCATGTCTGTAATACCAGTACTTGGGAGGCTAAGACAGGATGATCACAGGTGTGAGACCAGCCTCAGCAACTGAGCAAAACTCTCAGCAATGTAGCAAGATCCTATTTCAAAATAAAAAGTAAAAGGGTCTGGGGGTGCAGGTTAGAGGTAAAATGCCCCTGATTTCAATCCCCAGTACCATAAAAAATAAAAATAAAAATAAAAATCCTTTCTTCCATTCTGTGGTACTAGTGACAACCACATAAAATCCAAACAATAAAGGAAAAAAAAAATCTAGAACCTACGGCTGCCTGAAGAGGGTGAGGAAGATAGTCTCTTTACATTTTGTTTTTAGGTAAATAAGCAAGATAGTTTAAACTATTCAAAGAAAAAAGCCTAATTGTTTAAGAAATTGCAATGGCATACTATACATTAACCCAATGTTTTTAAATTGTCAAACAATCTTAAAACATGGGAGTTTGCAGGTAAGTGTAATCTGGCCTCTGGTTCCTTTCTAGCAAGTTTTTATTAAAGGATCATATATGTGCAGAAAAGCACACAAATGATAAGCATGCAGCTCAATGCATCTCACTACCTGAAAGCACCTGTTCAACAGGTAGCTCCATCCCAGCACTCAGAGTCCCTACCTGTGTCCCTCCCTGTCGCTCCTCTCCTTCTGCTTCTGCAGTGTCAGGGGGCGGGATAGGGGGTGTGGGGGTGGGTGGGGACCAGCCTGGCCACACAGGAACCTGGGCATAATTGCAGAATACATCTGCACTGGCCAGCAAGCTCCCTGTCCTAAAACAGCATGGGGTCTCGACTCCCCATTGTGCCTCTCCTGCCTACCTTCCTACTCAGTGCATTACACTTTATGATATTTCTCTCTCTCTCTCTCTCTCTCTCTCTCTCTCTCTCTCTCTCTCTCTCTCTTTCTCTCTCTCTCTCTCTCTCTCTCTCACACACACACACACACACACAGTAGGTTAAGCAAATAAGAGCTGTGCTTATTAGCTGGTTTTTGTTTAAAAGCCACATGTTGAGAACACTCATGCATCTGAGTCACACATTACTGTTTCCTTGGGGCCTGCTCATTTGCTGAGGGCTCTAAGGATTTCAGAATAAACTAGATGACATTACATTTTGGTGAAAAAATGGGGGGATTTACCCATCAGGCCCCTGTAACTCATGAAGCTGAACTCTTCCTTCCTCCGTCTTTGCAGGGTTCTCCCTGGCGTGGGGAGCAGAGCAAGTCCCAAGGCTCGGTGCAGGTGGGGTGGACAGTGGGAAGGAATGGCAGTGTGCCATCCTGAGGACATTACTCTTTATCAGGCAGGAGCAGTGAATGGGCCCTGGACCCTCAACGGAGGGTTCCCAGAGAGACTTAAGCCCCAGTGCCTCAGGCATCCTCTGTGCATTCTGAAATTACTTCCTCTCTATGCATCTAGAATGGTTCTTACTTTTTTTTTTTTTTTTTTTTCTCCTTTGTGTCTGTGCTGAGGATCGAACCCGGGTCTCACACATGCTACATGGGCACTCTATCTAGAATTGTTCTTATGGTGTGCCATTTCTGGGAGCATGGGGAAACTGGCCATTCAAATCACACTTCGTGTTCTGTGGTTCAGATGAGGAATCTCAGTTGAGGAATACCCTGTGGTGTCCAGCGATCATCTCCTATGATGTGCTGATCACGGTGAGAACAGTTAGGCCTTGAGTAATGCGCCTTCTTCGCACTTGTGTTCCTTAGGATGGCAATACAGCCCTACATGAAGCGTCCTGGCACGGATTCAGCCAGTCAGCCAAGCTGCTTGTTAAAGCAGGAGCTAACGTGCTTGCCAGGAACAAGGTGAGGCCCCTCGGTGCTAGAACTCCTCTTTCACAGGCGAAGATGGCCAGGTTTTCCTCCTACCACTCAGGAGTCTCCTCTCGGTGAGCAGAGTGAGAGCTCAGGGGGCTCCAGATACATCAGCAGGAAAGCCACCCTGCGGCTTCACTTGCAGAGAGAGGTAGAAGCAGAGATGTTCCTGGTCAGGGACCTGAGAGGCCCCTGACTGCCCTGTCACTCGACACCCTTGGCAAAAGTACAGCAGTAGAGAGCTGGCATTAAAAAGATCAGGGAAGAACTCTACATTGGGGACTCACTCAGATACTGCTTGGGAAGTGTGATGGGAACTGCCTTTGAGAGGCAGCTGTCTCTGATTTGGCAAAACAAATCAAGAGTCTTAAAAATGGAGCTGGGTGCGGTGGCATAGGCCTGTAATCTCAGTACTTGGGAGGCTGAGATGGGAAGATCGCAGGTTCAGGGCCAATGTGTGGTAACTTAGCAAGGATCTGTTTCAAAATTTAAAAAGAAAATAAGCCCGCCGGGCGTGGTGGCGCACGCTTGTAATCCCAGCATTCAGGAGGCTGAGTCCGGAGGATCCGGTTCGCGGCCAGCCTCAGCTACCTAGTGAGGCACTCCGCAACCTAGTGAGTCCTGGTTTCAAAATAAAGAATAAAAAATAGGGCTGGGGGTATAGCTCGGAGGTAGAATGCCCCTGAGCTCAATCTTAGAAGTAGAAGACTGCTGTGTTCAATTCCTAGTATTATTTGTTTTGCCAAATCAGAGACAGCTGCCTCTCAAAGGCAGTTCCCATTACACACACACAGTCTTAAAAATGTTTCTATCTTTTCAACATTGACTACCCTACCCTCCTAGGGCTCTATTCTAAAAAATAACATTAAGTATACTGGTAAAAATCTACCCTCAAGGATGTTTATGACAATAATAATTATAATATAAAAAATTAGGGAAGCTGGGCGTGGTGGCACACGCTTGTAATTCCAGTACTTGAGAGGCTGAGGCAGGAGGATCGTAGGTTCATGGACAGCTTCAGCTAATAGTGAGGCACTCCACAACTTAGTGAGATCCTGTTTCAAAATAAAGAATAAAAAATAGGGCTGGGGGTGAAGCTTGGAGGTAGAATGCCCCTGGGTTCAATCCCCAGTACCACACACACACACAAAAAATTAGAGTGAAGGATTTAAAATTATTGTTTGCTCTTGTGATGAATACAACTAATATAATTAAAATCATGGTTTTAGAAATAATGTTCTTGAGTTCTAAAAAACATGACAGAGGGATAAAACATCAAATATACGTAATGCTTAATATAAATTTATAAGTACTAAAATTAAACCTGGAAAGATCACAAAAATATTAATAGTAATTATCTATGGAAATTGAGACTGATTGATTTCTAGTTTTATTTTTACATTTGTACCTTTTCCAAATTTGCAAAGTGGGCCAATTATTTCTTTTGCAATTGGGAGAAGAGGAGTATTTTAAATATAAAAGAGCATTATCAGTCCTCGTGGGGCACTTGCAGGAGCATTGAGGAGGGGTCTTAAGAGGGACTGTGCTCTTTTCTGTCCTTGCAGGGCCAGGCTGGGACTGGCAAGGACTTGAAGAGGCCTCAGGATTCCCCATAGTGCACTTGGGTGGCTGCCATCATTGGGTGGTGGCCTCACCTGGTAGTGGCATAGTGATGAATCTGGTATGCTAGAATAGGGTCTGGGTGGCAGCAGCATGGGGACCATGGGCAGCAGTAAGTGGCCTTCCTTAAAAACACCAGAGTGTGTGTACAGTTACATAGCAAAGTAGCCTAGTATCTCGAGCCCAAGACCCCTGCATGCACATCTCCATGCAAGATCTCCAACAGCAACTCCAGGTAAAAGGTCTGATATTTACCAACCTATCAGAAACATACTCCATCAGTAGAGTGACTTCTTTGTGCTTTGCCTGCTGAGGAAACAGCTGTAAACTCTGCAAACACAGTGTGAGAGAGCCTGCTTCAGTGGCTTTCACCTCCTCTGAAGTCTCGGCCTCTCGCCAGTTTTCTGTTGGTTTATCAGAACATGATGAAGCAAGTCATTCCTGTCCTCATGGAGACAGGGACGGAACAGTAGTGTTTCATCTCCCTCATTTTCGTCTGTCTGTCTGCTCTGGCCACTCATCATGTCTTAGGACACTTTCTTATGTCTTGCATCTGCCCTTCTTTTTCCATGCTCATTACTAAGTGCTCCTGGATTCTTTCAGAAGCCTCAAAGCAAATTGACTAGGCTTCTTCATTCCGCTCTTCCCCTACTTTCAGGGAAGCCCTCTAGCCTGCTCCCCTCTGGGGCTTTCCCTGTGTGTCTCCTGTGCTCCGAGTCATCCTTATCCTCTCTTCCTGATGCCTCCTCTCTGCAGACTCCAACCCAGGCCCCAGGCCTCTCCCCCCGCCCCCCAAGGCCACCAGGCTATTTCCTGCAGCTCTCCCTTGGCACTCACTGCACCCAGCTTTGTTTAGCTGTCTTCTGGTTAAATATCTTTCATGGGTTAAAAGCTGAAGGGAAAGATGCAGTAATGCCTAGCACATGGCTTGGCAGGCTGATGGTTGCTACATTTCTATGGTTTATGCATGATCTGGAACATGAATTGGTGTGTGACCACATTTTATATCAACTCTGAGAAGTAGGTGCTCCCAGCTCAAGGATAAGTGAGCTTAAGCTGGAAGCCAGTAGAGGCCTTGACTAAGGCACAGGTGATTCTAATGTGTAGCCAGGGTTTGAGAACCACTGAGTTCACCACACTCTCAGGTTTGTTTCTGAAGAGATCTGCCCAGGCTGGCTGGAGCTGCGGTTAAGAGAGGCGAGGAAGTGAACTGGTGGCATACATTTTTCCCCTGTACATTTGCTCATTCCTTTTTTCAGTGGTCAGGAATGCCACATCCTGGAGTCTCGGCAGGCAGTGCTGTGAGACCCAGCAGGGAGGAGAGTCAGTGAGGGAGAAGCAGTCAGCAGGCAGCTGCCATCCCAACCAGGTCTTGGACCAGCAGCACCGACCCCCAGCCTGTGCCTTCAACCTCCTGAGTGTCACAGGCACACAATGACAGTCTCCTATGGTGCTACCTGTGCTTCCTTTGTCGCTTGTCCTGTTACCTTCCTAGGGTTATGAGCAGCCTGATATATATTATTCACACAGAGTCCAAATGTTCTGTTCACATCATGCAGTTCTTTCTGCATGATTGCTGTGGACATTACTCTGACCCTTGGTTGCCATTGGGACACGGCATGTTAAGGTAGAATCCAAAATGCAAGAGGGTCTCTACTTGGTGGTAAGTGACAGATGCAGCTCTGTTGCCTATTAGGTGGCGTGCCTCATAACTTTGTTATTGCTGAGAAATATGAAGGAGAAATACAAGAATCCTTGCATTGGCGAAGGCCTGTAAATTAAATCTTTTTACCATTAGTCTGTACTTCCAGGAAGTGGTCAGTTTGGCCTTCTTTACACCACCATCAGTAGGGTGATATACCCAAAGCTAATACCCACATTGGGCAGGAAGTCACCTGCCCAAGAGGGGAGCCGCAGATGCACACATGCTCAGACGATGCCTCCCCAGGTTCCTGCATCCACCCTCATAGCCTCAGGGGGGGTCACGCTCTATTTCCCAGATAAGGAAATTAAGGCTGAATATTACAAGTAGCTTTCAACTAGTAAGTGGCAGGGACAGGGCTTGGAACCAAGGTTTTATAATGGATAGGATTCTTCTGCTTGTTTGGATTCCACATTAGCTCTGAAGCTCCCTGGCTGGGACCCCCATCAGGAGCGCAGAATGTGAGCATTGATGTTTTCCCTCTGAGTAAGTATCGCCTCTGTGCAAGGCGTGCAGGTCTGTGCAGAAGCGTGCGGCTAACGTGTCCTCCCTTCTTTCTCCAAGGCGGGGAACACGGCTCTGCACCTGGCCTGCCAGAACAGCCACTCCCAGAGCACCCGCGTCCTGCTGCTGGGTGGCTCCCGCGCCGACCTCAAAAATAACGTGGGTGAAAACCGACTCTCTGCGCACGCACTTTCTCTCCTGTCACCTTGGAAAATAACCCCAACGGCATACTTGAGTATCACCACCTAGAAATTAAGATGTTAAAACTGTTTGAGGCCTATATCTAAATTACTCATTTTTGGCTGGCTTCCTAAGGGGTCACTATTGGGGGCGAGAAGTATGAAATGACTTGGAAATACTGCTCCCCCCTGATCCTTCTCCTGTTGCTCCTCAACTTTAGTTTGTTTTATCACTTCTTCTAACATGTGTCTGGTCAAGACAGTCTAAGAAACCCATATTTTAAGAAAGTCTCTGCTCATGTAGAGTGTTGTAGTATTATTAGCAAATGAGAGATACCTTATCAAAGAAGTCCTGTGCGTAGTAGTGTTCCACACCCAGCATCCACAAAGAGCGAGCCCAGTTGATCCCTGAGGTTCTTCCCTAGGAGCAGACAGGGCAATGGCTTTTAGAGGATGCCTGGCCCGAATGGTCCCAGGAGTGTCCCTCCTCCCTCCACAAAGAAGCTACCTTTTCTGTTCAAATCCTGTGCCTCAGACATGTTGGCAGGAGGAACTGAAGCTACTCTAAAAAATGGCTGAGATCTTCCCGTGTGGGCAGATTCATCTAAAGCACTTCTAAGCCGGGCATGGTGGTGCCTGCCTATAATCCCAGTACTTGGGAGGCTGAGACAGGAGGATCACAGGTTCAAGGAGAGCCTCACCAAGTAGTGAGACTCTTTTTCAAAATGAAATCCCCAGTACCAAAAACCTCCAGTACCAAAAAATAATAGAAAAAAGAAAGCACTTCTAGAATGCTTTGAACCTCAACTTTGAGCGTGGCGCCTTCATAATCTAAGGGAGAAAGTGATGCTGAGTGGCCGCCATTCTCCTCACAGCGGGGCCATCAAGAGGGCAGTGCAGAATATCACAACTTTCTGTGTCTGCGAGTTCTGTCATCTCTCTGGGAGCAGACTTTGGTCTGTGTCCACTAAGGAAGATCCTGAGTTCTTCTGGATGTCCTTTTTTCTCCCAGTGACTTGCTTGTCATCAGCAATCCAGGCCCATTGCTCCATGTGGGACATCAGGGTCCTACGGGTCATGACTGTCTATGCTGAGAAAGCTCATTTCCAAAGCAATGCCATTGGTTTTAATTCAGTTAACTCCAGACCCTTGGGTTGTGTTTGAGGCCAGGGTCTGCGGATCCTTATTACCTGCCTTGGCTCTTCTGAAGCTGTCATGGGGAGGCAGCCAGCCAGTTTCATAAACATGGAGTAGAGATTCTGGTTGACTGAGTGCTGGTTCTGCACAGAAGACAAGTTGGCAGGAGTGCAGACAGCAGCCACAGCAGCACAGAACCACAAGTCTTGGAGGGGGGCATCTGTGTTGAAAGGATTGCTTCTAATGCAGGTTAACATCCCCTAAAGAATATGCCATAGTCTGCTAGCTTTACAATGAGATTTTTTATTTTTCTGTTTTGTTTTGTAACTGCTGACTGTGCTTAGAGTTTGATTTCTGTCCACAGGTGGGCGACACCTGTTTGCACGTTGCTGCGCGCTATAATCACTTGTCCATCATTAGGCTCCTCCTCAGTGCTTTCTGTTCTGTCCATGAAAAGAACCAGGTCAGTGCATGTAACCTCTTCATGGCTTCCCTCACCCTTCCCACTAGGCTACCTGACAGGTGCATTAGTACAGACGGGAGCAGAGGCTGCTGGGAGGTTCTGCCCTCTGATCTGCCCGGGACTGCACAGGAGCTGGTCTCTGCATGGGTATCCTGCTGAGGCCCTGAGGCCTGGCTCATCTGGCCTCCTAGAGGAAGCTACCCTTATCATTACCCTGCATATCACCACATTTGCATATTGAACTTTTTTTTTTTTAGATCTGGGGCCAGCTACTGTTTATAATATGATTTTAAAAAGGAAACTCACATGCCAGGCATGGTGGCACATGCTTGTAATCCTAGCATTTGGGAGGCTGAGACCGGAGGACCCAAGTTGGAGGCCAGCCTCAGCTACCTAGTGAGACACTCCGCAACTTAGTGAGACCCTGTTTCAAAATAAAGAATAAAAAATAGGGCTGAGGATATAGCTTGGAGGTATAATGCCCCTGAGTTCAACCCCCAGTACCGCAAAAAAAAAAAAAAAAAAAAAAAAAAAAGGAAAACTCACTATCAAAGCCAATCTTGAAGACATGTACAGGGAGCCGGGCGTGGTGGCACACACCTGTAATCCAAGTACTTGGGAGACTGACACAGGAGGATCAAAGGTTCCCAGCCAGCCTCAGCTACTTAGGCCCTCCGCAATCTAATGAGACCCTGTTTCAAAAAAAAAAAATAGGGCTGGGGGTGTAGCTCAGAGGTAGAATGACCCTGGGTTCCATCCCCAGTACCACACACACACAAAAAGACATGTAAGACATGTACAGGGAAGGGGAAGGTAGACAGGTGGGACCTAGAGAAAATGCTCCATGAGTTATATGCATATATATTCTTATCACTCCATATCTCAGTAGGATGTGTAATTACAATGCACCAATAAATTAAAAAAAAAATTTTAAAGGAAGCCTACAAGGAGGAATGTGGCTTGGTAAAGAAGCAAAGAAATCAGGGGTCTTATAACCCCCTGAGTTCTGTTTCTGCCATTCTATTTGAGTTGCTGGAGTCGCTTATTTTTGTGAAATTGAGTACAGGACCTGGATCTGTGCTACATAATGGAATTTTGAAATGAAGCTGTTCTTATTATAGAACTCCATGGAAATGTGCATGCTTATCAGTAGTCATTTGGATTAAGAAAATGAAATGTCTTGTATTTATTGATACCTAAATGATATGTCATTTGGCTTTTCTGAGTTTGGTACATAAATCTGAAATATTAAAAATAAACAGCTAGATTGTGTTTCAGATTAAATATACCCTGCTAGCAGTGGTTTTGACCTTGGCTGCATATGAGAATCAACAGGAGAATTAAGAATACCATTCCTGGATCCCATTCCAATTTAAAACAGCCAAAACCTCTGGGCTTAAGGTCCAAACAGTATTTAAAGAGCTCCCTCTCTGAATATGCAGCCAGGTTGACAACCACTGAACCACTGAAGATAGCTCAGTCTGTCATTCTGTAACTGCCTGGGTGGATTCTAGTTCATCGGGTTACCCCTTCATGGCTCCCACCAGCCGGTGCTTCTCAACATTGGCAACATTTATAGTCACCTGGGAGCTTTAAAAAATCCCCACATCCACTTGTAGTGTAGACCAAGGAAATTTGGTCTGGGACTCTGGCATCAGTATTTTTTAAAGCTCCCCAGAAGATTCCAATATGCAGCCAAGATTGGAAACCATCTCCACAGAGCTCTCCCACAACACACACAACCAAGTGATTCAGAAACGAAATTAACATCCGTGCTGCTCTTCACAGAGATGCCTGCATTTTCATGTTGTCCATGAAAAAATCATCAAGGCGTTTTGCCTGATCACCTGGCAGGGGAGAGAGTGAATTATTTCACTTCTCCTCTATTTGCCTGGTTTATTTATATCATTCTGCTTAGAAAATAACAGCACTTGCATTTGGAATCCGCCTACCAAGTTGCAGTTGTCTTTATCCTCCTTTCAGAGTTGTCTAAAAACACTTTTTTTCTATAAAGAAAGTATGAAAACATATAAGCTATATGGTAAAAGGTAGAAAACAGCCGGTTTTTAGTGAGCACTGATTCCTGGTGTCTCCACCCAAACAAAGAACATCCTGAGCCTGCAGGTAGATTTGAGTTCCAGCAGCCCCTTTGGATCCCTTTTGGTTGGTGGAGACCCAGCTGTGACCCCTCTAGTGCTTGCAGAAGTAGTCTTCTTTGCAGCTGCTGCTCAGTCCAGCACTCAGAAACCAAGTGGTTGACTGACGTCTACCTCCCTAGGCAGAGGCACAGGCCCAGAGCTCCAGGACGACAAGCCTGCCGGTCCCGGGCTTCCTCTCATCATCCTGCCACAGCGAGGCTCAGCACCCCCTTGCCCCTGCAATTAATCCTGTTCTATGACTTCTGGAATCCCCAGTCAGAAAGGAATGCGATTTCGGTGCATAGACCATTTAGTTCTGAGATCTCCTTAAATAGACCACATAACACTTTGACAAAGAGCCTCAGGCCTGCGTCAAGTGAATCTTGGCTTGACTTTGCAGAGCCTCCCCAGACCAGGGATAAAAAGTAGGAGGGAGGAGGGCCCAGATCCATCAAACGGAGTTCAGCAAGCTTTCTTCTGATTTGCAGGCTGGAGACACAGCCCTTCATGTCGCTGCTGCCCTAAATCACAAGAAGGTGGTTAAAATCTTACTGGAAGCTGGAGCAGATGGGACCATTGTGAATAATGTAAGTCAAGTTGCAACGGTGGTTTTTAAGACATCTCATCTCCATCCAGGAGTGGGGGTGGTGGTGGTGCTACTCCTGACCCACTGCAGACCTGGAAGCTCAGAGGCATCTAAGTGAACTGGCAAGTGGATGTTACCAGAGTGAGTTCCAGACCTGAGCGTGCGTGTGGTCCTTGTGAAAATGGCCTCATGGCCATCAGCTCAGTCAGCCTTAGAGCTCTTAACTTCTTACTCTGTAATTCCTTCTCTCTCCATTTCCCCCGGATCCCACAGCAGTCACTGGCCCAGGCCCCTTCTTTTTTTTTTCTTTGTGGTACTGGGGCATTCTACCCAGGGGCATTCTACCTCCGAGCTACATCCCCAGCCCTATTTTTTTTGGTATTCTTTATTTTGAAACAGGGTCTCACGAAGTTGTGGAGAGCCTCACTAAGTAGCTGAGGCTGGTCACAAACTCAGATCCTCTGGTCTCAGCCTACCAAGTACTGGGATTACAAGTGTGCGCTACCATGCTTGGCTCCAGGCCCCCCTTCTTGCCCGAGGCTGACCTGCACCTCTGCCCTCTTTAGAGATTCTCAGGGGCCTGAGGTGAATGGCTGTGTGGGGCTCAGTGCCATTGAAGCTGTCAAAAGACTCTTGATCATCCTCAGCTCTATATCTATCTCTCCTGTCTTCTCTGGACAGCTCTGGGACCCATCCCGGAGGCGCGGTCACCTCTTCCACGGTGCCGAGGATGCCTTCCCCTTCTCAATCCCACCGTGAGCCATGCCTGTTTCTGTCCTTGATCTCCTTAACACCTTCACAGTGGCCAGAGCTTCATAACTTTTCACAGTCCATTCCTGAGACTCAGTGGCCCGGCCCAATCTGCCTCTCCACTCCTCTCCAGAGAGAATCCATGGCCGGGTGGATTTTATGATCCCTCTCTGCTGTTTCCTGAACAAAAAGTTCCTCCCCAATACTACTGGGTTTTGCCTTCCCTCCTCTCCTTTCCAGGCAGCATGCCTTGGTGGGCGGAGCCCTCGGCCTTTGCCTCCTAAAGCACTTCTTGCTCTAGCGCTCTGTGGGTGAGAATTGTTCAGCGTGTGCCCTGGTGTCCCTTGGCTGCTTTGGTGGGGGGTGTGAGACTGAAGAGCAGGGCTGTGTTGCTGTGTTTCACCCAGCACATACAAGTGCTGGCTGTGACCAGGTGTGCCCCTCCTGGTGCGAGCTGTGTGTTGCAGGGTTGGTGTCCCTTCTCACCTGACATCTCTGTGCCTTTCTCCAGGCAGGCCAGACCCCGCTGGAGACTGCCCGCTACCATAACAATCCGGAAGTTGCTCTTCTCCTCACTAAAGCTCCCCAGGTAGGACTGACTGCACTCTCCCAGTATTGATGATGTGGGGCTGCAAGGTCATTGGCACTCCTCTGGTTATAGTTTGGTAAAGCCAATTGAAACAAACTTAACCACTAGGTAACTGCTGCTTACTGGCCAGGCAGTGGAAAGCATAGCAATCCATATGAGCCTCCTGGATGACCAGAACTAAAGACTGCAAGCTCTTTAACCTAGGGGGGTTCCACCTCTGAGCTACACCCTCAACTGTATTTTATTTTTACTTTGAAACAGGATCTTACTAAGTTGCTGAGGGCTTCACTAAGTTGCTAAGGCTGGTCTCGAACCCTCAATCCTCTTGTCTCAACCTCCCAAGTACTGGGATTACAGGCATGCACTACTACACCTGGCTCAGACTTCAAACTCTTTCCCCATGGGCACCGTTTTCTCCCTGGAGCTAGATCATTGCCACCACTAGCTTCCCATGGTCAGTTGTGGAAGAAGCTCCAGTTTAAAGCATTGCAGGAGAGGCCCATGATTGCAGAGCTTGGGGCAGATGCCACTCCTGAGCAAGCAGAGAAAAGGGCCTTTGAGAAGAGAAGGGGCATTTCCCAGAGGCAGGTGGGAGGCAGGGGGCCATTCCTGGCAAAGCAATAAGAGTCCATCAGAAACAGATCAGTATTGTATAGTTTTCTTTCTTTTTTTAAAAAATTTCTATCTAATTAAAAAATGGTAGCTGATCATTTTAGTTGAGACTGACATTATCTAAATAATAATGAAGAGATTTAATAATGATAATTTATAAGCTCTTCAACCTTCTAACACCCTGAAAAGGACTGTTTGTGTTTCTTCATATTACCCTCCCGAGACACATTAGTTTTCCTATAATTGGACCTACATTGTATACACCTTCTTATATTCTGCCTTTTATCCTAACTATAATAGGATAAAAGTTCTGCAGTTCTCAAAATTATCCCTTATAATGGAAGCAATAGTACTCTTTTTTTTTATTGCTATCAGTATTTTGTTAAACCATTTCCTTAATGTTGGATATTTAGGTTATTTCCAGATTGAAGCTACTCTCTATTACAGCAAACATTGGTTTTCCATCTTATTCTGGCTAATGCTGTTACATTACAGCAAACATTGGTTTTCCATCTTATTCTGGCTAATGCTGCAAGAAAACAGTCTTAAGGAGGCAAAAGAGATTCTGAAAACCATTCTTCTCAATACCAGCATAACTCGGGGTTTTGTATGATCTAGCAGTTTCTGGAATGGTTATTTGTCTTTTGCAAAATTGGTCACCCTCTTGAGTGTGGGACTGGTCCTTCTCAGTGGTCTGAGGAAGTTCCATAGACTCCCAACTGGAAGGAATCGGGTCTGAGAAGCTGCTAGAAATGGAATGCCCTCTCTCTCTTCAGCTTCTTGCAAAGGCTCATCAATGGAATCACATCCATGAGTCCTGATAGGAAACATGCCAGTCTCAGGGATCAAAAAGTACAGGGTGCTGTATAAATGTCAGAATCCATCACATTCACCTGGCATTTCAGCGTTTAGCAATTTTCTGGACAGCCACACAAAAATCATCAAGTCTTCCGGAGCTGGAGAATTCCCCAGGGATACGAAGACTGATGTATCTGGAATCCATCTGTCATTTGTCTTTCAGAGCCCAAAGATCTTACAGGGCATAAAGCTTTACTGTTTCCCTGTGCAGCTTTTCTTTTGTGTTTCAATTTAAATACGACTTGTTTTTCCATGCCCATACTGAATAGCAAATAAATTGGATGACATGTTATGAAAGTTTACTTCACACATAATTGTACATGCTAAACTATTCTTAGCACAGGAACTTTAGAATATGCATAAAATTTTATGCATGCCATTCTGTTGCTTTACTTTTTGTTAAAAAAAAAAGTAAACAGCTTTACTCTTTTTTTTTTTTTTTTGTCTGCAAAGATAAATCTCCTTGCCTGAGCCTCTCAGTTGAATGTGGATTTTAACAGGCCACACCAGGTACTGAGAGGATGCTTCTTCCTGAGACCTCAAGATCATTATTCCCTGATTTCTGTGGACCAGAAAAGATTAATGGCATTCCATTTGGTAGATGGTATGGTTCACTGAGAAAAGCTGTAAACCATGCAAAATTATTTCTACTGGCTAATAACATGGTAAATGGAGAGAATTTTGCTGATGATTGTTTTGGGTTTGGATGACCTCTGAGTGTCACTTGTCACATTTGATTGATGTGGTTCACAAGTTCTCTGAAAGTGAATTTCAGGCTGATTTCGGTTCTGTGTCCTGTTCTAAGAGGCTACAAACAAGGTGAGCAATCAGAACAAGTTGCTTTCTCCCACCAGCCTTGACTTCCTGCTGAGTCTGATGTGAGTGTTAAAACTGGCTCAGGGTAGTGGTTCTCAGGTTTTTTGGTCTAAGGATCCTTTTGCATTCTCAAATGCTGTTGACCAGACATTAAGGTTTCCAGCAGCTCAGAGGGCTGTGCACTGTGGTTCTGTCCTCTGTTCACTAAGCAACTGAGGCAGGTGAGAGGCAGGTGGTTGTGGCTGATGCTCCACTGTGGGCTGGCCACCTTCTTGTTCCTGCTCAATCCCAGCAGCTCCCTGTCTTGACATTCATTTGAGAAGACGGAGCACAGAGAGGCCAGATCACTTGCCCGAAGTTCCCTCAGCTAACTGTTCCTTGGTTTAAACCTGTGTGTGTCCCACCCCCATGCGCTCGTCATTTTCCCTTCTATACTGCTCTGCACTATAAGGGGCAGGCTAAATGCTTCCTTTGGAAGCCACAGTTGGTATGATGGCTCACAGAGCACCTCAGTAATGTCTGAGTCAAACGGAATATGGCTGGGTCACAGTTTGGCCGAAGGAAAAAAAAATCTGATGGGCTAGTCCAGGTCTAGTGTACCAAGGTGAAGAATGAGACTCCACTTGGCACAGGACTACCACATCCCCCAACTCCAGGGGAGACCATTTGTATCCTAGTTTATGTGAGTAGTGTTCCTAAGGTTATGCAGTGCACAACCTGTGCACACCTACTTGACTATCCTGGCCCCGCACATAATTGCTTGTTGTTATTATCATCATCGTAGAATTTAAGCTTCTTGAGGTTAAGGAAAATATCCTGCACATCTCTGAATCCCAGCATAAGACTTAGGAGGCACCCTAGGTCCAGAATTGCTTGTTTTTCATGAATGCTTGGTCTCTCCCACTGGGCGGCAAGTTCCCTAGGTCAGAGCACCAGGTCCGGGAGAATTCTCTCACCAACGCTGCACACGCCAGTGGTGTGTAATGATGCTCTTTGCCTCCTTCAGGTCTTGCGCTTCAGTCGCGGGCGAAGTCTGAGGAAAAGGAGAGAGAGGCTCAAGGAAGAAAGGAGGGCCCAGTCCGTGCCTAGAGATGAGGTGGCCCAGAGCAAGGTGTGGGGGGCTCCTGTGTGGGTCTGCCCCTCGGCCTCTCCTCCCCCGGCTCCTCACACAGTTGTCAGACTTTCTCCTTTCAGCAACATGTCTTCCACAGCCCCACGCTTCCAGATCTGTGCCTTCCTGCGTGCTCCTGTCGTCTGCCCAGCACCCTGTGTGGGTGTATTTACCAGCCCATGTATCTGTGTCCCTTGTCCCTGCCATGTGCACAGCCCACCCTTTCCAGTGGTGCCTTCCGCTGGCTAGAGCAGTGGCTCCCTGCAGGTGCTGTCCATGCATCCCTGGGACCTTGTTAGAAATGCACATTCTCGGGTCTCACACCCACCCGATCAGGAATTCTGGGTGGGCTGAGCAATGTGCATTTGACTTGGTCCTCCAGGTGATTCTGATGAGAACCCATAGCGCAAGTTGCTTCTCAGTTTCCACTTAGAGAATGGACCAAGGCTTTGATGGCCCGTATGGCTCCTTTGGGCAAGCCAGAAAAAGAGATCCCCTGTGCCCACGGGGATCCTGGGTTGGATTTCAGCCCCTAAACATGCCCACTCACTCCCTCAGCTAGGTGCCCTTGTGCAGTGAACAGCTTGTGCACCTGTATGTGGTAGCCCTTTTAAGTTTCTCAGGAGGAAGGAAGTAGGATATAGAGATGTCTTTTGGCACATATAGTAGCATCACTAAGTACTTTTCTGTCTGCTGTTTCAAAATCCTCTTGGCGGTTACCAGGGCGAAAAGCACTGTAACTCTGGTTACATTCTTATATGTGAATTGTATCTATTAAGTTGTGAAAGTTCCCACAAAGACCAGATAGGGGCATTATTTTTCATTTTAGAGGGTTATCACTCGCTGTCATAAATTGTGGGTCTCCAAATTCAAAGAATGAGTTGGAGTTATATTTTGTCGAAATACAAAAGACCCCAAAATCTCCACTGTTCTTTCCCATGGATGATGGGTTCCTGGGATTCTAGAACATAGTATTAGGCCCAAGAATATATTTCATTTGGAACCTAACAAAATAAAAGCCAAATATTCAACCAAATGTCCTTGGCAAATATTTCCAGGGGGTCCTTCCTAGGTGGAGTCTTTCCCACACAACTTTACCCTGTTGGTGAAGAAGCAACCCAAGGAGCAGGTGGGTCAGGTTTCTGGGCCTTTTTCTCTCTAGGGAAGTGTCTCAGCAGGGGACAGCCCCAGCAGTGAACAGGCTGTGCTCAGGAAAGAGGAAGCCAGAGAAGATTTCCTATCTGCCTCCCCAGAGCCCAGAGCAAAGGATAACAGGAGGAGAAAGTCAAGGCCGAAGGTCTGCGGGCACTTGAACACAGCCAGGGGGTGGCTGGAGGCAGGTTGGAGGGCCCTGGGCTTCCTCATCCTTGACAAGCCATGAAGCCACCACTGGCTGGCTGGTGTAGAGTCAGAACATAGAAACCATATCTGGCTGACATTCGGAGCAAGGGGAGCGTGCCCGTGCATCTCTTTAGACCTGGGATACTTGGAGTAAAACACCATGATGCAAAGAAAAATGGGGTTCTTTGCTGAAGAAGCAGGGGATAGGAGCTATTGGCTGCGTGCCTCAGGGGTGTTGTGTTTCTCTTCGACAGGTGTCAGCTCTGTCTGACCCCACCCCATCAGCTGACCAGCAGCCCGGGCAGCAGAAGAACTCACACACTCACCATCACCCGAAGAAGAGGGGCAGGCACCGAGGCTCCTCCCCGCCCCCACCACACGCCTTCAGAGCGTACCAGCTGTACACGCTGTACCGTGGCAAGGATGGCAAAGTGATGCAGGTACCTGCAGGGAAGGTCAGAGACCATCTGCAAGAAAGTCCATTGCACTCTGTTTCTGGGGGCTGATGGCCACACTGGGCATTGACTTAGGAAGGCACCAGCGTGGAAGATAAGCCAGATGGCTTCTCCTGCCATGTAGGTCCCTGCAAACAGTATGCTGTTACAGGGCTTTCTGCTCCATTCTTAGCTGGCTCTGTATCTTGAGGCTCCAGGTGAGTAAAGGTAGCTTAAAGATAGGGACCATGTCTCACCCTCAGTCTTCTTAGATTGGACCCAAAGCTGAGGCCATAGGACATTCCAGAGTTTGGACAGGGATGACTGTCTCCCCCATCATCTGCGTACCCCTGGTCTACCAAGTTCCTGGAACTTAGCAGACACTCAGAACATCTGTTGAAGGAATGAAGGGAAGATTGATTCTTTTTTTCTTTTCCCTCCTAGGCACCAATAAATGGCTGTCGCTGTGAACCTCTCATCAACAAGCTGGAGAATCAGTTGGAGGCAACTGTGGAGGAGATAAAAGCAGAACTAGGGTCCGTGCAGGATAAAATGAATACAAAGCTGGGGCACATGGAGAGTAAGACTCAGCACCAAGTAAGTAGGTGATGGGGTCTCCTGAGTGCCCATGTTTTGGGAAACTTTAGAGCCTGGGGTGTGATTCAGTGAAGGCCCTGGGTTTTATCCCCAGCACCCCTCAACCCCATAAAAAAGTAGGGGGCTTTAGCACACCCTTCTGCCTTGAGAGTATCTAATGGGCTGTCAGGGAAGGAGGCCTGCATATGGAATTTTGTTAAAGTGAATTGATGAAGTTTTCTTTTTCTTTTCTTTTTTTCATGGTGCTAGGATTGAACTTGGGCCACTCTACCACTGAGCTATACCTTAGCCCTTTTTTTTATTTTGAGACAGAGTCTCACTAAGTTACCCAGGATGGGCTTGAACTTTTCATCCTCTTGTGTTGGTCTCCTGAGTAGCTGAAATTACAGACATGCACCACAGTGCCTGACTTCAGTTGCCCCAAAATGTTTTTGTTTGTTTTCAGTCTAGGCTCCAGTAAGACTCACTTCTGTGCATTTGACTGTTAAATCTCTCTGGTCTTTTCTCTCTCTCTCTTTTTTTTTTTTTTTTTTTTTTTTGGCGGTACTGAGGATTGAACTCAGGGGCATTCTACCTCTGAGCTATACCCCCAGCCCTATTTTTATTCTTTATTTTGAAACAGGATCTCACTAAGTTGCAGAGTGCCTCACCAGGTAGCTGAGCCTGGCCGCAAACCTGGATCCTCCGGTCTCAGCCTCCCAAATGCTGGGATTACAAGCCTGAGCCACCACGCCCGGCTTTGATCTTTTCTCTTTGTCTGTCTGTCTCTGTGTGTGTGTGTGTGTGTGACTAAGGACTGACCTCGAGGGCGTTCTACCTCCAAGATACACCCCCAATCCTTTTTTATTTTTTTATTTTGAAATAGGGTCTCACTAAGTTCCTGAGACTGGTCTTGAATTTATAATCCTCCTGTCTCAGCCTCCCAAGTACTGGGATTATAGGTGTGTACTACCAATGGCCAGCTCTGTGGTCTCTTAATCTGAAATAGTCCCCAATTACTTCTTCCAGCATTTTCTCCACATGATGTTAATTCTTTTAAGTATCCAAGCCAGCTGTTTTATAGGATGTTCTGTATTCTGAATTCATCTAATAGTTTCTTCATGGTGTTGTTTCTCTTTCTCTGTATTTCTGTAAATTGAAGATTAGCTCTAAGCTGGGCGTGGTGGCGCATGCTTGTAATCCCAGTACTTGGAAGTCTGAGACAGGAGGATCCGGGTTCGCGGCCAGCCTCAGCTACTTAATGAGGCCCTCTGCAACTTAGCAAGACCCTGTTTCAAACTAAAGAATAAAAAATAGGGCTGGGGGTGTAGCTCGGAGGTAGAATGCCCCTGAGTTCAATCCCCAGTACCACACACACACACATACACAAATTTAGCTCTAGAACAGAGGTTTCTAAAGTGCGGTCCCTAGACCAACAACATCTTTATCCTCTTGGGACTTGGTGGTGGAGGCAAGCAAATTTTTGAGCCTGTCCAGATCTACTAAACTGAATAAAACTCTGGGCTAGAGTCTATCAACCTGTGGGTTTTGTGTGTGTGTGTGTATGTGTGTGTGTGTGTGTGTGTGGTACTGGGGATTGAACCCAAGGGCTTTCTACCTCTGAGCTACACCCTCAGCCTTATTTTATTTTGAAACAGGGTCTTGCTAAGTTGAAGAAGGTCTCACTAAGTTGCTGAGGCTGGCTTTGAACCTGTGATACTTCTGTCTCAGCCTCCCAAGTACTGGGCTGTGTCACCACACGTAGCTTTAACGTGTGTGTGTGTGTGTGTGTGTGTGTGTGTGTGTGTGTGTGTGTGTGTGTGTGTTGGGAGGGAATACTGGGGATGAAACCCAGGGGCATTCTACCTGCAAGCTACACTCCCAGCCCTTTTTTATTCTTCTTTTGTTTTGAAACAGGGTCTCACTAAGTTGCAGAGGGCTTCACTAAATTGCAGAGGCTGACCATAAACTTGCAATTCTCCTGTCTCAGCCTCCTGAATACTGGGATAGCATGTACCTCCATGCCCGGCTTCAATCTGTGTTTTAAGAGACCTCCAGGTGATGCCTGTGTAGCCTAGTTTGAAAACTGCTCGTCTAGATGGTTATTTAGGTTCAGATATTCTGGCAAGAATACCTTATAGTTAGTGGTGTAAAACTTTAGATTGCCACATATCTGCAGGCATATAATATCAACATGCCTAATTATTAATGATGCTAAGTATGATTACTTGACTAAGCTGGTAGCCCATATTCCTCCATTGGAAAGATGCATATTCCCTTTGTTATTAGTAAGAAATGTGGAATGAATTTTTTTTTTTATTTTTTGCAGTACTGGGGATTGAACCCAGGGGCATTCTGTGTCTGAGCTACACCCCAGACCTATTTTTTATTCTTTTTTTTTTTTTTTTTTTTGAGGTACTGGGGATTGAACTCAGGGGCATTCTACCTCTGAGCTACACCCCCAGCCCTATATTTTATTCTTTATTTTGAAACAGGGTCTCACTAAGTTGCGGAGTGCCTCACTAGGTAGCTGAGGCTGGACTATGACAAGGCAGTGGCAGTTTGGCTCTGTGAGGTGTTAGGCCCCTGTGGGAATGTCAGGATGGAGGGGAGTCCGAAGGGTATGGACTAGATGATCGCTGGTTCTCTACAGCAGCCCTTTCTCTCCCACACCCCTTTTACATATGCTTTGGCAACTTCTTTTTTTTTTTTTTTGGTACTGGGGATTGAACTCAGGGGCATTCTTCCTCTGAGCTACACCCCCAGTCCTATTTTTTTTTATTCTTTATTTTGAAACAAGGTCTCACTAAGTTGTGGAGGGCCTCACTAAGTAGCTGAAGCTGGCCACGAACCTGGATCCTCCAGTCTCAGCCTCCCAAATGCTGGGATTACAAGTGTGTGCCACCACTCCCGGCTTGCTTTGGCAACTTCTAATGAAGCACCAAAAATACCTGCTCATTGGGAAAGCTGGAAGAAAGCCCTGAAGGTTCGGCTTGTTTCACTACTTCTTGGGCAGATTCTTGTGTTTTCTTAATTGTGTGAGTGCGGAGGTACGTGATTCGCTCCATACTCTTAAAGATAGTTTTTCCTAATAGTGGTCTTGGACATACTGTTCTAAGTCCTGGAAAAATTCCTTTCTGCATTTGCTCAAGTTGTATATTCATAGTCTTTTTATTCAGGGGCATTCTATCTCTAGTTATACCCCCAGCCCTTTTTTATTTTTCATTTTGAAATAGAATATTGCTAAAGTTGCTGAGGCTGACCTCAAACCTGTGATCCTCCTGTCTCAGCCTCTTGAGGACTGGAATTACAGAAGTGTGCACCAGGCTTGGACCAAAAAAAAAAAAAAAAAAAAAAAGTTTTGGCAGTACTGGGGATTGAACCCAGGGCCTCAAGCATGCTAGGCAAGCAAGTACTATACCACTGAGCTAT
>PVLC010014768.1:0-38448 GCA_004027655.1 Graphiurus murinus
ACAATTAACTCATAAGGAAATCACAGGGGAAATTTTCACATAAAGAAAATAACTTTTGTTTTGTTTTGGAATGCTATCAGTGAACAGTTACAGTGTACTGAGATGGTATGTACAATAGAAAACTAGCCATGTACAATTAGACCTGTAATTTCAAATTTCTGGATTGTTAGCATTTATTTGTTAGAGAAAATGGTATAAATAGATGAGATTATTTGACCTGTACTAACTGGGAAGTTCATGTGTAGAAGAAGAACTTACCAAATTTATGATGATTTCTAGTTGTCTATGGAAATGTACAAAGCATATGACTGTCACAAATTAAAGTTATATTTGATTAAGAATACTATACATTTAGATACTGTATAAGACATCAAAAGGTATTGCCTGATACAGAAAAGAGACAGTACTGGTCTTGAGTTCAGGAGTATATACTAAAGACACCTATGAGAAGCCCTATTAGATTGTATCAGTTAATCTCTAAACCTCAGAGTAATAACAAGTATTAATAACAACTACGACAGTATGCTTTTATGGAGCCATTTGACCTTGTCTACCCAGGGAGTGGTAAGGATGCAAGAAATGGTACCATAATAATAGATCAAGTGAAGTTTCTTGCTTGAGAGATATATTGCCCTAAAATATGTGACTCAGGCCTCTGCTTTGCATACTGTAATTTATTAGCAGAGAAAGGAGAGAGAGACAGAGAGAGAGAGAGAGAGAGAGAGAGAGAGAGAGAGAGAGAGAGAGAGAGAGAATATGAATGAGAACTCTAGGTTAACAATGATGTGAAACCTTTTTGTTGAGATAATATCAAATGAAATATTATTAGAATCAATTAAACTCAAAACATCATAGTAATTTTAAAGATCAGTAGTGCCACATTATGTTATTGAATTTCAATGCTGTCATTTCAAAGAGAATGAAGAAATGTAGGTCATCAGATCATCAAATGGGGAATCTAACATACTGTGCTAAGGTTGAAGGACAACAGAATCCCTGAAACAATTCTTTTTAGTGACATGCACAGATTTAATTGTGTGTGTGTGTGTGTGTGTGTGTGTGTGTGTCTGAGACAGCCTTTGAGGAGCATAAGACTAGAACCTGGCAGTAGAAGAGAGAGCAAGGTCAATTGTTAATGACAATTCTCATTCTCAAAAAAAGCAAATAGGTAACTAGATATATTTCGGATTTGGGAAGCACTGAGACTGTCTGCTGTTTCTTCCTCGTTTATTTGTTTTGTTTTTAAGAATGTCACACTAAAAACAAAAAGGTCAAATAATGGTGTAGCACATACTTATACATCCATTCCTCCTCCAAATTCCTCTGCTAACATCTGACCACACATGTCTCATGAAGTCATTTGAATGTAGGCTACAGACTTTAGGACATTTCACCCATTGATACTTTAGTAAGCTTTTTTCAAGAATGAGCACCACCTCTGATATGCTCTGCACCCAAGAATACAGATAATAATTCAATAACATCATTAATTTTCAGCCTATGCCAATTTCTCCAATCCCCCCCAATTGTCTGAAAATGCTCCTTATGGGTATATTTTGTTGGTGTAGGTTTTGTGTTTTGTATTGCTTTTATATGTAAGATCCAATCAAGATTCATATATTTGCATTCTTTGTCTTTAGTCTCTCTTAATGAATCAGCAATCATCATTGCTTGCATTGCTTTTCTTAATACTGAGTTATTTGAAAAATCCAGATCAGTTATCCTACCAAATACCTCACAGTCTGGAGATGATTATCTCCTCATAAGTAAATTCTCGTAAAACATTGCAAGGAAGAGCATCTTGTTGATGATGGTGTACGTCTCTCAAAGCAGCAGGTCAGCAGGCACATGATACACAATTATTTGGTTCCATTGTGCATATTTAACACATTTTCTTTACCCATTAATCTGTGATAGATGCTTAGGTTGATTCCACATCTTAACTGTTGCGAATAATATTTCAATAAACATAGGAGTTAAGATATTTCTTTTGGGAAAAAGAGATTAACATCATTATATATCTCCACTGTAAAGGCATTTTTTGCACTTTGTAAAGTTAAAATTGTGTTACCAGCAGCATTTTAGCCAATGGTTTCATGATCTTAAATTATTACTATATTGGTTTTATATTTATAGTTTGTCTTTTTTAGAAAGGGCCTTCTTTTTACCTTTCTCTCTCTCTCTCTTCCTCTTCCTTTCCCTCTCCCTCTCCCCCTCCCTCTCCCGCTCCCTCTCCCACTCCCTCTCCCTCCTCTTCTCCCTCTTCCTCTCCCTCTCCCTCCCTTCTTCTATCCCCCTGACCCCCTCTCTCTTTCTCTCCCTCCTTCTCTCTATCCCTGTCCCTTTTATGTATACATAGTTTCTTCTCTTTACGATCAACTGTTATATTCCATTATTCTTATTATTCTTTTCAGTGGTCAGAGTATTCCGTCTTCATTACTGAGGTCTCCATTAAATTGGCTTCTGTATCCTTTTCTTATGTCCCCATTGGTCTTCAAATGTTTCCTCATTTTCTGGCACAATGAGGCATTCCAGGCTCACCTTGTACTTTTTCTGATATGGACTAAAATGAGCCACTTTCTCAAAGCTTTGGTTTTTATTAGTAGAAAATATTATGTAGCAACAAAGATCTAAGTTTATTGCCTTATGTGTATTATTGCTTCTTGGTCCTTTTTCCTCCTTGGAGATATAACTAGGACAAAATTACATGTGTGCACACTCACACATGAGCAAAGGTGAATGCAACATGAGAGTGTTTGTACCCTTAACCTTAAATTGAAATCCGACATGGCAGGGCTGCTCTTCATTTTATTCTGTTATATGTTTGTATTTCTCTTCTTCTGTAGTGAATATATATTCTCCCCCAAAATATTCGTATTTCCTCATTTTTCAGGGCTACCACACACCAAAATAGTTTCAGAATTGTACTACCAAGACCGTTTTTAAAAATCAAAAGAAACAAAGCTGAAGACTTCTTTCAGTTCTTTTTATTCTCATTCTGTATTCGCCATAGGTTTTACAGTCACAATGCTATATTTAAATGTTCCTTGAATTAATTTTTCCCTATGTGAATATTCTATCGTTTTTCCTGGAATTGGAATTCTGTTTTCTTATATTTTTTAGCTTTCAGAGTTTGACTTTCTTACTTTGTCTTTATTATATATTGAATAAGTCATTTCCACTGTTCAGAAGTTAAAACTTTATAAAATTATAACCTCAGGGAACTTTTTTCCCCCATTCCTATCAAAAAGTCTCTTTTTCTCCAAACAAATTAAGTTAAATTTTTTTTTTATTGTCCCTGGAAGCTGAGATGCTTTTAAAAATTGGTCCAAAAAACCCACAAACCTGGGATGAGATCACAGTGTGTGGGGTGATTTCAGATCACAAAAAATGGGCCACTAAAATAATGTAGAACATTGAAGATAGAACACAAAGAAAACAAATTACAATTTATTTCAACTAACACCTGGGCCACTAATAGGAACTGATCTGGTATATCCAGACAGGCTCATTTAATTTTGTATTAAGAAGCTCCAAGTTTAATACTGGACCATTAAGGTCTGAGAGAAACTTCTAAGTATCATCCAGAAAACATGTAAAAGACATTCTGTAGTCTAGCTTCTTTTACTCTCCTGTTCTCCACTCTTCATGTTACTTACCCTGCACTTTCTCTTCCAATAATCCCCACCTGTGTACACACTTATACACACAACCTTTGCACACACCCTACTACTTCTTATATCTGTACTTTTACACATTGTTTGGAATGTCCCTCTGGAGTATTTTTCAACTAGATCACTACTTATTAATACATATTCCTTTTCATATTTCTTAACATGTGTTTACTTGTGTTTTACAAAATATCAGGTGTGCTCACATATTTCAACACACATGTGGGTATATGTATACACAAATTATTGGAATCTAGCTTTGTGTTTGCTTCTCTTTCTCTCTCTTTTTATTGGAAATTGATCCGAGTGGCATTCTACCTCTGAACTACAGGGGTATTTTATTTTTTACTTTGAACTATGGTCTTATTAAGTTGCTGAGAATCTTGCTAAAGTGCTGAGGTTGGTCTCAAACCTGGATCCTCTTGTCTCAGCCTCCCAAATACTGAGATTACAGGAATGTACCATCATGCCTGGCCTAGCTTCTCTTTTCTAAACTATGAGCTACTTGAGGGCCCGACCCAAAGTATTAACATAATGCCTAACCCATGAGAGTTTCCAATAAATAGTTTCTAAAAGATCATTCAAAAATGACTCAAAAAGAATGATGGTGATTTCTTCTTTGGTAGTCTGCATGTAGAGAAAAACACAGTCATGAATTATGACTTTTAAAAGTTATTAGCTTCAATTGTCCTTTCATCAGTTTGACCTATTTTTCTCTAGTAATATCACCATGAGCCATGATAGAATAATATTGGTACTTCCTCTTTGTTTGGGCTTCACAAAACTACAATAAATGTTAGCAACCTTGCCTATTTGATTTAAAAAATATTTTACACTATACAAATATTATTTTCAAGTAAGTACCCCTGGCATCAAAGTTCTGATGGGTAAAAATTAAACAAAATCAAGTAAACAATTTAGGCCTCCAGCAGTGACATTGGGGAATAAAATTTGAATATATTCTGTGGTGATCTCAAGAGAAGAGAGATTATTTCAGATGTGCCAGAATAAAAAAGAATTCTTGAGTCATCCACAGATGAATTAGTCATAATCTAAAAATATATAATATGCAAGGAAAAAGGAAAAATTATTGTAGAAGATGAAAAATAGAGCAATTGTGAATTTAAAATATACTGCAATCAAGAACATTTTAGGCTAATGTCAGTAGGGTAGCAACCACAGTACAAATTCAAAGAGAAGGAAAAAATATGGACTAGAATCCATCTTGAACATGTTATTGGAAATGGTTTGTTTTCAAAAAGCAAACAACATAAATTAGAAAATGTAATATAAATTTAAACTACATATTTGATTCCAACACAGATATAAAAACATTACTAGATTTTAATAGTGATTAATAAAAGACACTGAAGTTATTGATCTGCCCTTACTGAATTCTGCTATGGTATAGGTGGATAAGAAGACAATGAATAAATAATGTGTTGTACAGGGAAACTAGAGAGTCAGAATACTGAATGGGTCACTACCACTTAACTCCACGTGTAACTTTAGACAAAGTACTTGACTTTTCTAAGGGATAACTTTTATTTAAAAAATATAAATAGTAATTACCTTACAAGACTATTGTATGAATTACATTAGAAAATATGTGAAAAGTATTAATACAAGCTTTACATATAATTTGTGGCCATTAATTTTCTTCCTTTCCCTTCCCTCCTTCCCTTCCTTCATCCCTTCCTTCTTTCTCCTTTGTTTCTTTCTTTTGTTGAAAATTAGGCTCTAAGTACATTTTATAAATAATATATGGTCATCATTTCACATATAAAATATGAAAATTTTTCTTCACTTAAAATAACAATCAATTGGCCCCACAGAACCCAAAAACATATTGCATAATTTCTTGTCTTCCTATAATGTGTAAAATGCGAAAAGTCTAACATCTTCTTATCCAATGGGTTCCTCACTATATGAATTTTTGTTCCCATCCAGCTTTATTGAGGTGTAATTAAAATGTAAATATTTACAGTATACAGTTTTATATTTTGGTATATGAATACATTGTGAAATTATATCAAGCTAGTGAAATTTTCAGTCACCTCACATTCTTTTTGTAATGAGAATATTTATGATCTATAGTTTTAGCAATTTTCAAGTATACAATTAATTTTATTATAGTCACCATTCTTACTATATTTGCAATCTTTTAAAATATACTTTTATTGATGCATTGTAATTGTCTGTCATAGGTTTAGAGTGATGCACTCATATATGCACACAGCACTTGGTGTTTTCTCCTCTGGATCCCACCTTGCTCCCCCATTCCTTGTACATGTTATTGAGATTGGTAGTGATATCTTCATATATGGACATAGAATTATCTGAACTGTTTCCTTCAGTTTTGTTTAAATTCCACCATGCTGTCTAAAGTTATTGAATCATTACATTTCTTGGCCTCTTTAACAAATCACAAATTGTTTAACATATCTTTTAATTTACTATTCCCCCTTTTTGCCCTTATATTCCCTGTCTTTGTTCACATTAAAGACACCTTTTTTGCTTCTATTCTGAGGTAAGGTTGGAAATTAAATGGCTGGATTTGCCTTAAAGTTTGTAAAAATAAAAGGCCATATACTGTCCGTTAGTGCCTCAGAGAATCTCTTGAAAGAGAACTGCAGCCAGTTGTAATGGCACATGCCTGTAATCTGAGTGCCTGGAGGGCTGATAGGAGGATTGCAGGTTCAAGACTAGCCTCAGCAACTTAGTGAGATTCTCAGCAACCTAGCAAGACTTTATTTAAAAATAAAAAACAAAACAAAACAAAAAAAGGTTGAGAGTATAGCTTGGAGGTAGAATGTCCCTGGGGGCTGGGGGGAAGAAAAAGAAAGAACTGCAGAGTCCAAGGACTTTGTAACAAGATTCATTTGAAAATATTTTTCTTCTATTTACTGAAAATATATTTTGTATAAATAATTAGACATATGATTGCTAGATGAGAGAAGCATGACTGTAATTGTTTTCAATTGGTTCATTTATTATAGTACTACTAATAAATGGAGAAGTACACATTGTTATCAGAAAGAAAGAAGGATTTGTTGTCATTGCCTAGGAAATGAGAAACCAGACTTCAGAGTCATTATAAACAGTGAGAGGAGAAAATTGTTAAGAAAAGCAAAAGTAGCCGGGCATGGTGGCGCATGCTTGTAATCCCAGCATTCGGGAGGCTGAGACCGGAGGATCCGGGTTCACGGCCAGCCTCAGCTGCCTAGTGAGGCACTCCGCAACTTAGTGAGACTCGGTTTCAAAATAAAGAATAAAAAATAGGGCTTGGGGGTACAGCTCAGAGGTAGAATGCCCCTGAGTTCAATCCCCAGTACCGCAAAAAAAAAAGAAAAAGAAAAAAAAGAAAAAGAAAAAGAAAGAAAAGCAAAAGTAAATATCACTTAATTCTCCAAATTGTTTTCATGGTTTGTTGTTGTTGTTCAACTCAGAGAATATGTTATAAATGACTAACAATGTGGGTCATTATTAGTTATAAATGACTAATAATGTGACTTATGACTTAATTTTAAGAATTATGAAGGCAAGCATATATGGTAGCATGTTTAGCATAAGAAATCAAGAGAATGCCCCACACATGAAGGTCAAGGGCAGTTGGTCCCTCTGTGTTCACGTTGATCCAGGACTCACCTTCCTTCTTAGAAATTTCAAATTCACACAAACCTTCTTTTCTTTAGATCTCTTTGAGGATTGGTAGTTTTTGTTTGTTTGCTTATATGTTTCCCATCACTCTAGATGATGACATTTTTATTTATTTTATTTTCTAATAAATGTAGATCATAGCATGATCATTATTGGAACTTCCCTTTCATTAGTAATTGTCTAACCTCCAGTCTCTCCATCCTCCACTGCCATGCCTCAAAACCTAGAACAGCCAATTGCACCATTAGTGCTCAAAATGATCAATAATTAATGCATTGTTTCAGACTGCACCTTTCTCTCATCAGTGACATTGGTAGGTTGCAGTTATAATAGTCCAACTGATACAAACATAATTGACAAGTGAAGTGATTGGGTTGCTTAGATGCCATTGGTTTGGCATCCTGCCACTGGCCCAGTAGACAAGCTTCTTTTCTTTGACAAATGATCTTCTAGCTAGTAATAATAGTTATTATTCACCTTTTTCTTGTCCATTCCAGATAAGCATTTTATATATCTTATCTTTTAGAATCAAAGTAAAAGGAAAATGCCATTCATACTAGCACCCTCAATCATAGAGAATTTAGATAACTTGATTAAATCTCATAGCTTCTAGTAACTGAGATGGGATTTGAACATAACACTTTCTGAAACTCTTTCCTCAACTATAGTAGTCTGCATTAAAACTCGGCACTTCTCTTGATTACAGGAAAATAATCAGAAAAACAGATTTGTGAGGTTTACTTTATAGAAGAATATGCAACAAATGTTAAATAGTTGCAATCTTTTTTTTTTTTTCCCTTGCGGTACTGGGAATTGAACTCAGGGCATTCTACCACCAAGCTATACCCCTGGCCCTATTTTTTATTCTTTATTTTGAAACAGGATCTCACTAAGTTGCAGAGGGCCTCACTAGGTAGCTGAGGCTGGCCCCGAACCCGGATCCTCTCGTCTCAGCCTCCCAAATGCTGAAATAGTAGCAATCTTTATATCATCTAAATGTCAAAAGGGGCTAGGATTAGTCCAGCTTGTATTTAATTATCTCTACCACAAATGCATATGATACTAGTCACCAAACCTTCTCTCTTCAGAAGTGTTATAATACATATTTTAAAAACTTTTCTTTAGAAAAAGAATAATTAGCACAAAATTGTATGGGAAAAGTATAAAATTAGTAGTTCATATATGAAGGCTATTCATCATATAAAACTTTTATCCCTTACATGTCTTTGACAAGAATATTTCCCTTTCATTACATCAAGTGGAAGGGCAAGGCTGGAACATGAGAGTCATCCTGTGCTATGCTACCCTTGCTCTTAGTGACAGATGTCCTCCCTCATACTCTGAAAAATGGGAACATTTAACATCTAAACTGCATTGCTGTTTTTAACTGATTTACTCATCTTAACCAGTGTGCCACCATTTGAGCTAGTTAAGCATTATTGATTATTCCTGAGTGTTAGCTGCTCCGCCTCATTTTCATGTTTGCAAAGTGTGAAGTTATTAAAAGTATTAATTAATGATATTAAAATATATGCATATGCATATATATATGCCTGTATATTTATATCTTTTTTTCTAATATTGTAAAACTACTCTGATAGGATGGTGTTGTTCAGGTTAGCACCATCAATCTTAGAGAATTTAGATAACTTGGTCAAGTCATTGTGTGTTTGTGTGTATGTGTATGTGTGTGTGTGTGTGTGTAATCATCCATGTCATCTTCTCTCTTCACTACTTTATCCAGCTGTCATCTTTCCATTTTGTTTTGTTTTCTTTTTCTTTTCTTTTGTCAGTTTCTGCCCTGAGAATTGACACTCAACACAGTCCATTTGAAGGAGAACATGTGATTACTAAAACAAAAAAAATACAATCAGGATTTCAAAATCCCAGTTCTGTCACACATGACTGTGAGACTTTGGAGAAGGTCTTTAATTAAATGCCTCAATTTCTATTCTGTCATGTGGGCATATTATTAGCTACTTTCAGATTTATAATGTTGCTGGGAGAATTAAGTGAAACTGCTAATCACAGTAGTACCTAGCAGAGTGTATAACACAAAATAGGCCCAGTAGAAATTAGCAGATGTTCATTGTCCATTCCTTTTGCTTTACCAGAGCTTTCAATCATAGAATTTGGCAAACTGTATTGCCTTTTGGTAGCCTATTTCTTCTTTGCTTTTCCTTTTATGTTCAGTTGACACATAATAAGTGTACATGTTTATGGGATATAATGTATTGCTTTGATACTTATAGACATTGAATAATCACATCAAGGTAATTCTTGAACACATCACCTCAAACATTTATAATTTTGATGGGATGAGAACATTAAAAATATCTTCTAACTATCCTGAAATCGATAACTCATTATTGTTAACTATAGTTACTCTACTACTTAATCGATTTGAGGTGGTTTTTGAAGCCAGTGAGAGATAGGGATCCCATTTCCTTCTTCTACATGTGGATATTCAAATTTCCAACATGATTGAAGAGGCTGTCATTTTCCTAATGTGTGTGTGTGTGTGTGTGTGTGTGTGTGTGTGTGTGTGTGTGTTCTTGACATGTTTGACAAAGATCAGTAGACTGTATGTGTATAGATTTATTTCTGGAATCCCTATTCTGTTCCATGGGCCAATGTGCCTGTATTTATGCCCATACTATGGTGTTTTGATTCCTATGGCTTCATTATATATTTCTTTATATCTTAGTGAATATTTTTTATTTTTATACTTTTATTGGTGCATTGTAGTCTCACATCATAATATAGTTCAGAGTGGTAGTAACAGGCATGTACACAGCACTTGGTGAGCTTTCCCGAGTTCCCTCCCCACTCTCTCCCCTTCCCCATATTGACATTGACATTCTCACATATTGTATATAACACCAATGAAAATTTCCTTTCAAAGTTAGGTAATGTGAAGCCTCCCACTTTTTACTTTTTGGTCAAAATCACTTTGGCTATTGGGAATCTTTTGTAGTTTTATACAAATTTTAGATATTTTTTTCTATTTTTGTGAGGGATGTCATTATTATTCTTGTAAGGATTGCACTGAATCTGTTGATGAATTTGGATAGTATGAGCATTTTCATAATATTAACTCTTTCAATCCATGAACATGGGATATTACAGTCCAATATATTTTAGACTTATCTTTCAGCTTATTTAACAAAACAAAAAACAAAAACATTGCCAGGCATGGTGGCATACACTTGAAATCTCAGTACTTGGGAGGCTGAGACAGGAGAATCACAGGTTCATGGCCAGCCTTAGCTACCTAGTGATGCCCTTCCAAACTTAGTGAGACCCTGTTTCAAAATGAAGAATAAAAAATAGGACTGGGGGTGTAGCCTGGAGGTAGAATACCCCGGGTTCAATCCCCAGTACCACAAACATGAATAAATAAATATATGAAAAGAAAAACATTTATCTGGATACTTACAAACACGTTTCTATTTTAGTAATATGAAAATATATAGTGGGATCCTGTTTCAAAATTAAAAAATAAAATAAAATAGGGCAAGGGGTGTAGCTCATAGTTAGAATGCCCCTGGGTTCAATCCCTAAGACACCCCCCCCCATCATCTATATATGAAATGTGTCATTTACCCCTGAAAAACATATGGCAAGTAAAGCAAATGTACACTAAAATGTGCAACAGTACTTGATTACTATAATACAGAAAGTGAGTGCTATTAACTTTATAGGTTATCTTTGAAATTGATAATTTGAAAAAAACTCAAAAGTTTATTGGGAACTCTTATTATCAAAGAATAATGATCGCAGCTTGAAAAGTCTTCCTTACTCAATGACCAATTCAAGAATCAAGAAGAAAGTCTTCAATAATTGTTTTGCTGATTATTAAAACAGGAAAAAATAGAGAAGGAGCAAATTACAGGTCAGTGTGAAAGAAAGGCTTTTTGTTTGTTTGTTAGATTTTAGTTTAGTATTTTAGCCATGCTAGGGCAATCATGGCTTGTGCAATTTTAAATCCCTTTCATGAAAATATATTAGCAAAGACAAATCATATTATTCTGGCTCTATAAGTCCTTTCCTTATTTGCTGTTTCCTCAGGACAAATTTTTTATTTTAATAAGTATCACTGGTTTACTTTAAATTTCCATTAGTGTCCAGCATATATGATAGTTGTTCAAAGCTATTTGCTGAAGGAAGAGGTGAATTTATTCTCTAAAGATTATTTTAAAATAGATTTTATTCCTATGTCCTTGGAGTAGTTTAGGCAAACTATATGCAAGCAAATGAATGAATTAAATATATTCCAAGCATGTATGCTTCTCTGTTTTTCATGATTTGTATCTAATGGATAAATAATAGAATTCGAATGTCAAGCATGTGCCACCATGCCTGGCAAATAGTGGTGGCACATGCTTGTACTTTCAGTACTTGAGAGGCTGAGACAGGATTATCGCAGGTTCAAGGCCAACCTCAGCAACTTAGTAAGACTCTGTTTCAAAATTTTAAAAAAATAATACTAGTAAAAACAAAGGTGGAGGTGTAGCTTAGAGGTAGAATGTCCCTGGGTTTAATTCCCAGTGCCACATTTTTTTAAGTAAAGTTTGACTTAAGCAATTGTATAGTGTTAGATTGATATAAGACTCAAAAAAAATAGACTTTACAAGTGAGGATGAATGGAACATATGACATGAAATGATAAATGAGAAACATTTCAGAGAGTATTTAAATTTTAAAATGTGAAGGGAACTGTCCAAAGAGTAGCATGTTCATGGATTTTGAGTGATGAGAAAGAAAGTATGAGCATTTGAACAGGCTATTAACTTGAAGTTTGTCTCAGTACATAGACTTGAAGTTTCGTAATGAACAGTGAGAAAAGGGAGAGGTAATGCAGCAGAAATTTCACAGATAGAACTTTAGTCCATGTACTTTCATTACAGCATTCCTTCCTTTTTTCCTTCCTTCTTCCCTTCCTTCCTTCCTTTCTTTTTCTTTTCTCTTTTTTTGCTGGGAATTGAACTCATAGGCATTCTACATCTGGACTATACCCCCAGTACTATTTTTATATTTTACTTGGAAACAGGGTCTTACTCAGTTGCTGAAGCTGGCTTTGAATCTACACTCCTCCTGTCTCAGCCTAGGAGTACTGGGGTTAGGGACAAGTGCCACCATGCCTAGCTATTCTGTTAATTTGAATCATTGAGCTCTGTTGCTTAGATAGTAGTTGAGGAAAAAGATGACACCTTTCTTTTGTACTGGAAAGTCAAAAATTGCTGAAATCATTTGAATTGTAGAGATGAATTATTTTCTGGAAGGCCTCCCATTTTTTTTTACTTTATTAAAAACTAAGAAAGTAACATAAAGTTTAAATGTTAATTAGTTATGAGTGACCTTTCTGAATCACTCATTTGGAAGGCTTGTCTTGAGATGATTTAAAAGAAACTCGGAGAGTATGTTTTCTCCAAATAAAATTGATTTGTAAAAAGGTCATACACGTGATTTAGAGACCTGTGGGTCAGGGTGAGCAGATAAGTAATTGCAAGTTAAATACTTACAGTTCAGGTGGTCTTTTGTGAAGCCCCACCTGGCATTTTGACAACCTTAGGTCTTAAAGACTTTTTACTCTAGTGAATCAACAGTGCACTGAAATGTCCAAGCAACACTGTTCAGTTTAGAGTGAATTTCAATGTAAAGTAAGCCAGTGTGATTTAAAGATACTGGTAACCTGAGAAAATATCTAGAGAGCTTATTTATAAAACAAATAATGGTTTTTAAGTTATGGGGTAACATCATATCCTAAATATGATAACTCTTAAGATCTTACATAGTTAGCTATTGCTCTATTTCTGTATGATTGTTCAGTATATACAGATATCAAACTTATTTGTAATTTTATATTTTATTACTAACAGATAACAGAAATAATAATAGCTAACCTGAATTGAGCACTCACTCTGTATGAGGAACTATTCTAACATTTAAAACAAATATTGTTAAAATTTCCATGTTACAAACTAAATATATGTAGATGCAGTGTAAGTTTTAATAGGTGTATAAATGTTATCATGATTCTACCATAACTTGTTTAGCCAACATATTATTGCTAGGAATGCATTCTATTACCAAGTAGTCTATATTATACATACAAACAGAGGATGATTGTTTTATTTTTTTTCTTGGTGCATTATAATCATACATCTTTGTCAGGTACAAGCTGGTAAAGGCATACATGCACATATCTCTCATTTAACCCTTCCCCAATTCCCACCCAATTCCCTCCCCTTCCCTTCTTCTCAAGTTCAGTTTAGTGATTCACTCTGATATGTTTCTGAAAGTACATCATGTGCATTAGGGTGTTTCCCTCCCCCTTCCCCATCACCTTCAGTTAAGTCACCTTCTTTGCTCATCTAAGGATTCTCCTTCTTCATCTAGAGTCTCTCTTATGTCCCATTTTCTCCCTAGTTTCCACATATTATGAAAAGCATATGATTTTTTTACCTTTTGTGACTGACTAATCTCACTTAGCATAATGTTTTCCAGTTGCATCCATTTCCCTGCAAATGACTTGATTCTGTTCTTCTTTATGGCTAAATAAAATTCCATTGTGTACATATCCCATAGTTTTGTAATCCATTCATCTGCTGATGGACATCTTGGCTGGTTCCATAGTTTGGCAATTGTGAATTGTGTGGCTATAAACATAGATACACATACATCGGTCTGATAGTTTGGTTTCCATTCTTTTGGGTAGATACCCAGAAGTGGTATTGCTGAATCATATGATAGGTTCATTCCCCATAAAGTCACACATGGATCCCAATACAATAATAATGGGAGACTTCAATACCCCTCTCATATCACTAGATGGATCTTCTAGACAAAAGGTCAGTAAAAATGCCTCAGACCTAAAGAATACCATAAACCAAATGGACCTATTAGACACATACAGAATATTTCACCCAACGAAAGCTGAATTCACATTTTTTCAGTTGCCCATGGAACCCTCTCCAAAATAGACCACATTCGGGCTACAAAGCGAGCACTGGCAAATACAAAAATAACATAATTCCCTACATCTTTTCATACCACAATGGAATGAAACTAGAAATTAACTATAAGAAGACCCAGAAGAGGTCATCAAAAATAAAATTATCAGATTAATAGAGTCAGTATGGGAGTGTACAGTAACAACATCAACTGTAATTTATATCTGGTACAGCACCTTCTGAGGCTCCCAGTTCACAAGTCTCTGTCATGTTTTTTCTTCAACTTGAGTTTTCAGTCCTGCTCCTTGTTCTTTCTTTATGTGTTCACATTGCACTTATTACTAGGACTCAAGTCAAATGCTAGTGTCTGTTTTGGATCTCCCTTGATCTCTCTACTTAGGATTGATTTTTTTCCTTTTGCTCTTTTTATACATTCTTTCTCTATTTTTATTTGGTTTTAATTTACATGGTTAATTTTAAATATGATAATTTCCTTAAACTGGTATGCATCATATTTCCCATAATGGTATAACCAGGCATCAATATTATAGTGCCTAAGTAGATGCTTAAAAAATATTTGTTGAATAAATAAGATAAAGCTTTATTTATAATGCTTATTTATATAGCCTATAATGTTATAATGTCTTTGAAGAATCCTTATGATTAATACTGAATTATTTTTAGGAGAATTTAAATATTTTACTTGAATTTTATTTTTTTTTCTTTGAAATTAGTCCTGTATCTGTAGCATAGATAACAGATTTTTTTCTATCTGGTCATTATAATTTATTTGTCTATTTTGATATGTAAATTGCCTAAAAGTTCACATGTAGCAATAATGAAATCATATACCACAATCTCCACTTCTTAAAAGGCGTAAGTTACAAACTTTTTCCTCCACATATAAGAGAAATTATTATTATATCTATTTACTTTATTTTGTTACCTTCAATGAGGTGGGATCATAAAGTGAAATCATATTTGAGGGCCACATTATGGAAATTTCTCTTCTTTTATCTTTGTATAATGTACCATATTAATATTTAATACATCATCTCTTTGCCTGAATAATCACAAATTTTCTTTGACATGTTTTATTTTCTTTGGGCTTAAGAAACATTGACACCAAATTGGTTTAGAGAGATGACAATTTTTTCTCTAACAACTGTAATAAACTGTGAATGTATGAATGTATGTATGTATGTCTTTATTTATAATTGAAATACGTTTGGCTTAATAACCTTATTTTAAGGAAAATGAGAAATAAACCAAGCCAGAATTTGTAGTGTGTTTAAGTATAACACAGTGGATGAGAAAAAAAATCATGTATCATTTATGAATATAGTAATTGAGCCATATGTAACTAGTGAATTTTCCTCATTTTTATTTATTTTCAGATGCTTCTTAACCAAATCATTGGTATCTAATTAGAAGGCATTTACAGAGTATCACTTACAAAAATAGATATATCTAATTTACAACAATTTGCTATTTATTTTTAAAATGAAGAAGATATAGGTTATCATTGATGATATAGACTATCAGGTCACAAAGCCCCTGTGGAGTCTGGTGCAGTGGCACCCACCTGTAATTCCAGTACTTGAGAGGCTAAGGCAGGAGGATGGTAAGTTTGAGGCCATCTAATTTAGTGAAACCCTGTTTCAAATTTAAAAAATAAATAAAAAGTGCCAGGGGTGTAGCTCAGAGGTAAATACCACTAAATTCAATTTCCAGTAACAAACAAAGCTCTGGATAATGACACAAGATTCTGACATCATGAAAGGGAACATTAACAAATTCAATTAATTACTAGACTACCAGTTTTATGCATGACATTAGTCTAAATAAAAATGTATTATAATAATCTCAATTTTTATCTTGTTTTTGGATATGTGCAATACAACTTGAATCTGAAGAAATGAAATTTCTAATTAAACTTAGTAATCATATTTTGTATTTAGGTATTTATTTCATGTTTTGTAACAGTTAAAGATTTATGGTTAAAAACAGTGTACACAGTTACTTGCTGTCTTTAAATCTTGCTTTTCAAAGCAGCTTTTCATTATTGATTTTATTAATGAGAAATTAATTCGGTTAATAAATTTTACTGTGAAGGAATAAGTGAGTATAAAGGCTTTCTTTCTTTTTTTTTTTTGTGGTAGTTGGGGTTGAACCCATGGATGTTTAACCTCTGACCTATATATCCATCTTTATTTAACTCTTCATTTTGAAACACAGGCTCACTAAGTTGCAAAAGGTCTAAGTTGCTGAGATTCATCTGGAGCTTGTAATCTTCTTGTCTCAGCCTTCAAAGTACTGAAATTACAGGCATGCACCGCCATGCCCAGCTCAAGAGTTTGCTTTGGTTATACTTGGGTACACTTATCCATGGAAGCAGAAACTTCCCAATAAGCCAGAACCAAGGACCTCTCAGCGGTTGGCTGTATATACAACTTTGAGCATGATTCAGTTATCATTATCCCAATTTTATGAGATGAAACTAAAGTTGGAAATGTTTGTTTGCTTGAGCACTTCTTTGGCTGTGGAAAGAGAGATGGCATAAATCATAGTTTTTTCTAATACTAAATCTTCATCAGCCAAAGTAGCTAAGTCATAAACTCCTGAGTGTATATCATATGAATACCTCTAGAAAACCAGAAGAGAAACAATTTTTCATCCACACTTCTTAATATCCTCTTACTTCAGTTTATGCACCAGTGAAGGCATGTGTTAGCATGTGGTCTACACTTTAAAATTATGCTGGTGTTTGTCACATAGAAACTTTAAAATTAAAATATAAAAGTATAGGTCTGTATATAGAATATAATTAAATGTTGAATTTTATCCTTATTGAGATGGGCAGCTTATCAGCCATATAGACTGGCCCTTCAGTATGTTTTAACAGAATCCATACTTAATTGCCACTTTTTCCTGTATTCATTGATTCAGAAAACAGTAACAAAAACTACAGTGAATTGTGCATTATTTCAAATTCTCTTATATTTTATTAATTTTAGTAGAATCATTATTCTTTAGAAACTAGGAAGACATATGTGTGAAATATATTTTCAATAGATGAAATTTGGGGTACTTATAGATGCACAATCCCCCACAACTCTTTGGAGTTGCACAGATTGCAGCTCTCAGGTGTGTAACCTCTAAGAGATGCTCATATTCTCACTTCACAGATGAAGAAACTGTGGCCCAGAGGGGAATATACTTGTCCACAACTGCGTAACCTGTGAAAACTTTGCTGCAATTAAAATTCCCAATTCCCAATATGGGTTTTACACAGTTGCCTCTACACCAAAATTTTACATTGTTTTTCATGTAATAATCTTGGAAGATCCAAGGGACCGTTATCCCAAGTAAAGGACCTGTTCCTACATGTGAGAGATGCTGCACATAAGTCTAAGAGGGCTCACAAATGAGTCTTGAGTCATGACACCTAGCAAAACTACCACCTTCATGTCTCCATTACAAAACAAGCCATCTGGGAAGAGGGGAGAGTGGGCTTGCAGAACGTGGTAGTAAAACTCAGTGATTGAGGGAACTTTTGAGTTCAGATTTTTTTTCTTTAACTTTTTTGTTTTATTTCATAGCTTTACATATGCTTTGTTAAGTTTAAGAAGTCTAAAAACAATTACAGTGGTCATAAACAGATGTGGAAATGAAGTTCTTTGACTTTTATAAACCATGAAACTCCACTGGTAGGGCCCTCATTGATCAGGCCTTGTTGGGAGCGCCATTCTAGTTCATATTTTTAAAATGTATTTCCCCTCCGTTTTAGCAGGGAGCAGTTGCCTGACATAATGTGCATTTATTAACAGATTTATTAAAATCTTTTAAAAAGCTAAATGTTTCATCCAACTAGAATTGTTTGAATGCACATAGAGGGGAGAGGGAGAGAGGGAAGGAGGGAGGGAGGGAGGAAAGGAGGGTGGGAGGGAGGGAGAGAGCGAGGGAGTGAGATAGAGAGAGAGAGAGGGAGAGAGAGAGACAAAGAGAAGAAAATAGTGAAAATCCTGCCTGAATTGGTGACTTAACTTTTTGGTGTTTCAATAGAAAGGCCAGCCTTTAGCTATAAACAGGAGTTGAATGTAACTCATAAATATTGAAAAGCAGTTTTTTCCTCCAGAGAGAGACTTTTAATCCCAGTGGATTCTGGTTGCCAAGTGACAAAGTTTAGTCCATTTAAATTAAGTTCAGTGGTCTAACACGTGCCAAAGTTATGATAAAATGCTACATCTTTTGTGGTAGAAAAAAAGTCTATTTAAAACATTTAAGCCTTTTAAAATGTACTCTTTTTTTCTAAATAATGACACACATATGCTGCTTAGAACCTAAGGTATTTTTCCTCTCCCTTTCTTTTCTTTTTTTTTTTTTTCTCATTGACATTGCAAATTCTAAATAATGATGCCTTCTTCCAGACAGTCAGAACAATCTAAGACTGAGGACTTACTTCCAGAATACATTCTTTTGCCAAGCATTCCAAAGGCTTTAATGTTCATTCTGGGGTATTTGGCTAGGTCCAAATAGCAGCAGAACAACTGGGAGAGGGCCAGCAGGAGGAGGGAGCTTCCTGGACACTGATACTGCCTTCTTTTCTTTGGGTACACCTTTAGTTCCAGAGCAGTCAGATAAGTTCATTCAAAACACTCTGAGATAAAAGAGGACTTTCTCTATTCAAGATGCCATGAAGCTGACAACAAATAGTATCATATGCATTGAAATTGTAGTCTTCAGAAAAGAAAATCTGAAAGAAAGGCTACAAGAAATGGAAGAGCATTTAGACATAACATTTCCATTTGAATGGTTTGAGTATGTAAACATGAACATTTAAATGAAAACATGAACATTTATTTCTGAAACATGAATATATAATTACTCATTAAATAGCAAATAGTTGAAATAAAATTGAAAATTGTTAGATATTAAACAAATATATAACAGTTAAAAGAGGCCAGTTTCTTTATCAATTGAAAAAAATTCCTGATTTGTCATCATATGTAAAGAGTCCTACCAGCCAGATGCGGTAGAACACACCTGTAATTCCAGTGACTGAGGAGGATGAGGCATGAAGATTGCAAATTTGAGGCCAGTCTAAACAACTTAGCAAAACCCTGATTCAAAATAAAAACTAAGAAATGTGTTAGGATTGTAAGTTGTAAGTAGAGTGCTCCTGGGTTCAATCCCCAGAATGGAGAACAAAATTAAGAGTCATATAAAGGATAGAATAGACAGTTGACAGAGCATGGGACAGCTCTCAAAGGTTTGCATTTTGATGGCTCTTCGACTGAAGTCATTTAGGGAGTGTATTGCTTTGTGATCTAGGAGTCTATGCTCACATGGAGCTTACTAGAGGATCTGGAAAACTGATAAGAAAGAATTGAAGATTGATTCAGGACAATATAAAACAAAAACAATTTGTGAAATAAAATAAAGAAGATATTTGTACAGATATAGGTGAAAATCCTAGCTACAGCTAAATCAAAAATCTGTTTACCAATGCACAATAGTCTTTAAGTGAACATACAGGTATATATGCTAAGGAATAAAGAATGAAAGGGTTGAAAGGTATAGTCTCAGTTATTAATGCCATCACTAGATATGCACATCTGTGGCTCTGACATTAAAGCAATAATAAGCACTTATTTTATCCATAAAAATGCAATCTTTTGACCTGTATGTGGTAAGCATGGTAAGTTTGTACTACTTAGAGCTCACACTGAGGGAGGCAGAGTAAAATTGCATTGAAATCTGACATTAAAATAGCATCCAGGGAAACCAGTCTCAACTTTGACATTAGAGGGATTTGGTTTTGAATACTTGTTGTGCTGACTAAGCTCAACGTGACCTTATCTGTAAGAGTTAGCTAAAAAACAATGCATGTGTTGAGGATGTAGGAGGATCAAGCAAGAAAAGATACAGAAAGCACCTGCCATAGTGACGTGTGTACAATAGCTGCTCCATAAGTGGTTAGTCATTTGACTTCACAAGACCAGAGTTCAGACTTCTTATATTGTTGCTCTTAGGCTCTTTCTAGAGTGTGCCAACCTGTCTCCATGTGTAAGGCTGTCACTAGTAAAGAGGAAGGATTCAGTGAACAGGAAAAAAGAGAAGGAGCCAAATCTTAAAACACTTTAGCACCAAGTGCTGTGTGCAGATATGTCACTATTACTGTGAACTGCATTATGATATGAAACTATAAGGTACCAATAAAAGTATAAAAAGACACTTTAGTTGCTTTCTAGTGTTTAGCTAAGCATTTAAACCTATTTTATACATTAAAATGGACATATCAGCTGATGCTTTTGCTTTGGAACTTTGGTAACTCATGGAGGTGTATAGGGTCATGTTGTAAGGTTGTGATATGTCACATTTGCTCAGAGAGAATTACAAGATGAGGAGGTCAGAAATTATATTTCTAAGGCCAAGAATAGTAAAAAGTGAATGTGTAGGATCAGGTGGGACTTTTCTGGGATAAAAAATGGCTTCTAAGACAAAGGAAAGAAAAAGGAAACAGTGAAAAATGCTCAGTGTCTGTGATCTTGCTTCTGTATTCTGAAATAATAAGAATCAGAGCTGCCTTGAAGTTGTGGGCAATAAACCCCCTTGGGATACAGTAACTGTTCAATATATAGCAGTTGTTTTTATTATTACTATTATTTTAATTTAAAATATGATAATGGTGATTTAGTGAAATCCTTCCTGAATATCCTTAGGCTAACTGATAAATTATTTACTTTTGTTATTTCAACAAGTGTAGTTATATACAACTACATAACCACATGATTATTTTTTTCTTCCTTTGGTACTGGAGATTGAACCCAGGAGCCTTCTACCTTGAAGTTATGTCCCCATCCCCACACCCCCTGCCCATTTATTTTGAAACATGGTATCATTAAATTGCTGAAGCTGGCTTTGAAGCTGCAATCCTCCTGTCTCAGCCTTCCAAGTACTGGGATTAAAGGCATGTGCCATCACTCTCAGCATGATCCTTCTAACTCCCTAGCTAAGGTGATAATATCTGTGAGAATTTCACTGACCTCCCTCCCCCGCCCCAAATGAATTTTTAGTCAGAAAAAATGGCATGGCCATTATTTAGGTAACTTCCCCAATTCATCTCATTAGCCAGACATTCATTATGAGCTTGACCTTTCAGAGTTGTTTAACTATTCTGCAGAAGTTTCTATCATGTTTATTTAAGTAAATTCTTCATGTCCTTTAAAACATAAAGCACTATTTGGCATTTTATTTTACAGGCAATTATGAGGTTATGAAATTATCATATGTTAAGTGACAAGAATTCTGCACACACACACAATCTGTCACTTCAAGTTTGTCACCTCTTCCTGGCTGTCAGTCCTGAAGTTGTAAGATTTTGTAAGTGGTTTCTTAGAAGATTCCCCAAAGTCTGCTAAGGTCTGTGTATATGGTAAGATATTCCTTAATAACTTGAAAATGTGTTATCAAATACTTGTTCAAGATCCAAGAAGGTCCTTATGCATAAATATTAACTGAATAAAATTTTAAATTAATCTTTACAAATTACCAATGCATCTTCAATTAGACAATGAAGAGACTTTGAGACTTTTGTGATATACTTCAATTTAGCCAGGGATGACTGCTATAGCTTTAATAGAAACAGCTACACCCCCCCCCCCCAAAAAAAAATAAAGTGAATAAAGAATTGTTCCCCTCCTCCTCACTTTTCAATTAATTCCATTTCAGCTCTCTACTAACCACTTTGTATAACCTAGAAATTCTTTTCCTTTCAAACAATTGGTTTGTAAATCAAGTTCAATCGGCATCTTTAAAAAATTAGGCCTTGCTTTTAATCCCAGTACTTGGGAGGCTGAGACTGGAGGATTCAGGTTCATGGCCAGCCTCAGCTATTTAGTGAGGCCCTCTGCAACTTAGTGAGACCCTGTTTCATAATAAAGAATAAAAAATAGGACTGTGTAGAATGCCCTTGGGTTCACTCCCCAGTACTGGAAAAAAAATAGGCCTTAAAATTCAACCACAAAAGTTGGTTGCATTTTATTTTGTGAACCCCCAACTTGCAGCTGTTTTAGCTGCACAGGCTAGCCCCTGTTCCCTTGCCTCTCCCTTTCTCCTTTTTTTCCTTTTCCTTTTTCATTAGATTTCTATTGCCCTAAACATAGAGATTAATATCTTATTCTACTGATTGTATTCTGGTAGTCATATTTAGTGCTTAAATATTATAATTATTGATTATTATGTCTTTGGGAAAATGCAAACATTACCCTATTTTGTAAACATTGATATCAAAGTTATTATAAATCTTATTAAAGAAACCTTAATTGTCTTATCCATTTCTGAATATTGAGACCAATGAAACATGATAATCACTGTCTTATTTCATTTAGAACAATTTCATTTTTTGAACAATTCAATAAAAAGTGTTTTTCATTAGACTTTTATTTTTAATTTTGTCATGGTCTCTAGACAGCTTATTGTAACTTCTTTTTTCTTTATGTTAGCAAAAAAAATGATAAATATTGCTAAGAAAAAGGAAAATCATTTTCCTTTAGCCTGAGGTGGATATTATTGACTTTGAATTTATTGACCTTTCACTTTACTTATTCACCTCTTGTTTGTAATGAACTGGTAAAGTACAGATGAGGTTGAGTCCTACCTTGGAATTCAGTGGAACAAGAAACAGGGGAGTAGGGTGTGTGCTGATGTCTAGAACCAGAACAACCGTCATCACCACCATCACTTTGACCCAAGCTGCTATAACTTCTCACCTTGTTCTGACTGTCCTCCTTTCTCTGTCCCTGTCTCTGTCAGTCTAGTCTCAATGCAGCAGTCAGAGTGCTCCTTCTAAAGGAGCTCAGTCATATCATTTAACTGCTTAGAGGCTGAGATAGGAGGATCACAGGTTTGTGGCCAGCCAGTGCATAGTAACTTAGCAAGATCTTGTTTCAAAAATAAAATAAAATGGGCTGTGAATGTAGCTCAGAGATAGTATGCTCCTGGATTCAATCCTCAGGACCACATGCACACTTGTGCATGCAAATGTACACACACACACACACACACACACACACACACACACACATCTATCTTTTCAGTGTCCTCTGGTTTATTATCTTTGACTCCTCACAAGAATACAAGCTTCATAAGGAAAGGAGATTTTGTGTGGTTGGACACTACTGTATTCCCACCTTGATGTGTAGTCACTATTTGTGCATGTTCATTTGAATAAGTGGCATTTTGGAGGCTTGTTGCAAAGATAGAGATTGGAGTGTTAGCAGCCTAGAGATGCTGTTTGTAAACATGGAAGGAGATCAGTTCTCCACAGAATAAAGCAAGGAAAGCCAACTTCAACCTTCTGGAGACATTTCCAAAAACATGTGTGAGCTAGCTGCATGAATAGAGACACGTGGCATCTAGAAGCTGAGTGACTTACCACTTAGAGTCTAGACCAGGTGCAGAATTCACCCCCATAGGGTTTAAATAAAGATATTTTAATAAAAAAAAACACATACATATGCGTGATCTAGGTTAAGGAATCAGAAGCATCAGGAAACCATGACTACCTTGTAACACCGAGCTACCAAGAGGAGAAATTAATATGAGCCCAGTGAGAATGGGAACTCTGGAAGAGGGACCATACAGTGGGAATTCTATATTAGAGTATATAAATGTGTTATTATTGGCATGCAAAAATCCCATTGAAGACTAAAGCTATGATTTGTTAGTCTACAATCTCAACATTTGAATGGTGTACTATTGGTGTTTAGTTCTTTTGGAAAATTATAGATAAATGTTCCTCTGAAATTCACCAATACTTAGGGTATTGTATAATACTTACTTTATGGCTGCTGTCAGCTTACTAACTGTTTAGATGCTATCCATTTTACTGGCTCTGTCAAGAAAATAAGTGAAGTTTATGCTGGTATAGCAAGAATTTATTCTTACCAAATAGCTGTTATTTGTAGATTCCAATATGGGAACTTTTTCTTCTTGCCCAATAGAATTGCTTACAGATTCCAAAAGCATAGGCATGTAAAAGTAAACCCCCCGTATTTGAAGTTAGTGTGGCAAATCCCAACCCCCACTAAGATTTATTTATCCTTCACTTCAAGTTTTAGTTTTTAAAATAATACAATGTGTAAACCTACAATCTAGTTCAACTCCCTCAATTTGCAAATAAGGAAATAGCCTTAGAGTAGTTTAGTAGTTTATTCAAGGACAATATGCTTATTAGATGTAATATCAGGATAAGCCAGGCATACTGGAATATGACTGAATCCCAGTTCTTGGGAGGCTGAGGCAGGAGACTCAGGTTCAAAGCCAGCTTCAGCAACCTGGTGAGGCCCTCAGAAACTTAGTGATATCCCATTTCAAAATAAAATAGGACTGAAGGTGTAGCTTAGAAGTAGAACACCTTTGGGTTCAATCCCAAGTACACACACAAAAAAGTAATACCAGGATAAAAGCAAAGTCCATGTAAGTCCCAATGCTTTTTGAGTACCCTGTGCTACTTGAGGCTGAAGTCTTGGTTGTATAGGAATGAATTACTCATATTACCGATAACATCAGTAGAGCAGTTTACAGTACACTAAGAGAGAAAGAAAGTTTGCCTCTGAGTATCAAATAATCTATACATGTTCTTATTTGCTTATTTTAATTTCACCTGGCTAATTTTATTATTCTTTACTTTCAGTAGAAAATTAACAGGAAACACAAGATACGTAAGTGAACAGAGAAAGATACAGACACCCCATAAACCATGTAGGTATAGCTCTGTGTAGGTGAAGGTCTTATTAAGAATGAATATCCTGTTATGACTCTCCGGAGGATCCAGCCAGTTATGCTCACACCTAGAATACAGCTTTGTGCAGAGAGGAACAATCCTTCTTCCATAGTTTTTTAGCATCTTTATGGTGGACACTAAACTTTTTCATTTCTTTGGGTACAGGTGAGTTGCATGGAAAAGTCAATAAATGACTGGGGGAGAAAAGGTGCTTATTTATAAAGCATTGCTATTTTTGCAAACATGATAGGATGTGCTCATCTGTTTTCTTAGGATATATACCCATTTAAATAGGATATTTCATCTTTCAAAGTCAGGAGGACTTTGAATTTTTGTTTCTATCCCCATTCCCTAGCTACTAAAAAAGAATAGAGAACAGGAATTTCAAAATATTTCTTAGATTTCAGTTGCATGAGATTTTAGATTACTTGAAACCAAAATAAAATATGTGGCGTTTTTTTTTAATCCTTGAGTTCATTTATATAGTTGATGTGAATAAATATTTCAACTACTGGTTATTGCTTGAAATATTTTTTTCAGAGCCAGGTGTGGTGGTGCATACTTGTAATCCCACTATTTGGGAGACTGAGACAGGAGGATCATAGATTCAAGGCAAGCCTCAGCAATTTAGTGAGGACCTTTGCAACTTAGTGAGACCCTATTTTAAAATAAAAAATAAAATAGGGCTGAGTATAGCTCAGAGTTAGAATGCCCCTGGGTTCAATCCCCAGTATTACAAAAAATTTAAAAAAATATTTTCAATGCCTCTGATGGTTTTCATTATTTTTGCTTCTAATTGACACTTATTAAATTGGCACAAGTGGTGATATTTATCTTAAGCTAATCATTTGACAATTTTAAACATACATATAATGAACAGTTTCAGGCTTTTGTGTAATTCACTTTCTCCTAAATAAATTCAGTTCAAGGGAAAGCTGACTGAAATTACACCTGCCACAGGGTAACATGAGGTAGTTTGGTGGTTTACAAAGAGTTACCATGTGACACAGAAGTTCTACCCCTAGATATACATTCAAAAGTATTTTAACCAGATCTCAGATACTTGTACATCAATGCTCATAAAAAAATATTACAACATCCCCTAGCATTCAGGAGGCTGAGACCGGAGGATCCGGGTTCGCGGCCAGCCTCGGTTACCTAGTGAGGCACTTTGCAATTTAGTGAGACCCGGTTTCAAAATAAAGAATAAAAAATAGGGCTGGGAGTATAGCTCGGAGGTAGAATGCCCCTGAGTTCAATCCCCAGTACTGCAAACAAAAAAAAAAATTACAATATCCAAATGGAGGAAATAACCTAAGTATACACCAATAAATAAGCGAATAAGTAATGATATATAGATATAGTGTAATACTATTTAGACATAAGAAAGAATGAAATCTGATACACATTATAGCATGGAAGAACCTTAAAAACATGCTAAGTGAAATAGGCTAGGTATAAAACCACAAATATTGTAAGATTATAATTATATGAAATATCTAGAATAACTATATAGATGAAAACAGAAAGTTGATTAGAGATTACCAAGGACTAGATAAGAGGTTAATGTGGGAGCTATTGCTTAATGGTTCCAGAGTTTTTGAGGTAAGAGGGTTTTGGAAATAGATGGTGGTGGTGGTGACTTCACAATTAATACCACTCAATTTTACTCTTAAAACAGTTGTAATGCAAAATTTTGTTACATATATTTACCACAATAAATAAAAGAAGATGGGCATTGGTGACACATGCCTGTAATCCCAGTAGTTGGGAGGCTGAAACAGGAGTAACACAGGTTTGCAGCCATCTTCAGCAACTTAGCAAGGACCTGTCTCAAAATGAAAATAAAATAGGGTTAGAGGTGTCGCTCTGATGTGGAATACCTCAGAGTTCAATCCAGAGTATCACCAAATAAATCAATAAAATATAAACATCACCTTAGAAGAAAAACAAAGACAAACACCAAGAAAGACCTTGTTTGTCTTGTTTGTTGTCAAAATGACTATTACTGGAATAGATGGGCTGCTTGCTTCAGAGCTCTGGGCACTTAATATTAGGTGATAATGCATTTATAATTACTATGCTTGTCATCTATGCTAAGCACTGGTGTGGTGACTGCGGATACAGCAATTAGTAAGACAGCACACCCTCTGTCTTCCTGAAGCTTCTATATCAGTAAGGAAGGCTAAGAGACAAGTAACAGACAAAAGGAGAAAAATGCAAGTTGCAGTTAAGTGCCAGAAACAGAGATAGAGATGAGAAATGAGAGAGGGAGAGGGAGGGAGGGAAAGAGAGTGACAGAGAGAGAGAGAGAGAGAGAGAGAGAGCGCACGCGCGCGCCGGGTGCAGTAGTGCATGCTTGTAACCCCAATACTTGGGAGCCTAAGACAGGGGGATCATAGGTTTGAGACCAGAATGCAGTATCTTAGTAAGAATCTGTTTGGGACACACACACCCATACACACTCACAAAACAGTACTGTGAGTGAAAGTCAGAGATAAAATGCCCCTGGGTTTGATCTCAATCCCTAGTCAAAGGAGAGGGGGTGGTACCTGATTCAAAGTAAAGGAAAAACAGTAGAGACACAGTCAGAAGAGATAAGGATGGCAGGTCAATTAGCCATTCAGCCGCATGATGGTGGAAAAGAAAGCAGAACAATCAGAACAAGCCCAGGGACCCATTTAGCTTTCCACACCAGCCACACTGAGAGAGGCAGTAGAGGAGCAGGAACAGGATGCCAATTTTCCAATATATTGAGTGTAAGATGGATTTTAGATTGCTATTACATATTGTTTGGCCTGAGGAATCCAGGATTAATAGAAGGATGCCTTATAAATCATCTATTTCCCACAAGGTTTTCAAGGCAATTATATACTTAATGAATAAGGAAAAATGAGGAAACAAATTTCCACTTTCATTTTAGCTGGTCTAGTACCTACACCTGCCAATGAAATGCTTTGCAGAGACTGGACTGGAGTGTATGCATCGGATTCAACATCTCCAATTAAGGCATCTAGCCTTGACATCCAAATTTTACCATTAGCTAACTGCCAAATACAAAGTAAGTAGAGTTTCTGAAAAAACAAAGTACAAACATAAGGCAACTAAGAAGGCAAAGCTAATGGGTTTCCTTGTCAAGTGGAGGAAAAAAAGAGCCACACACATACAATAACCTTGCTCTATTCAGTAGACTTTCTGGTATCTGATTAAAAAGTTTGAAATCAATTCTTTGGTGGAATTTTAGTTTAAACTGAAATAAGAAAAGGATTTTTGTAGCAAATATCAGGGAACTGATCATGCATATACATGAGAGAGAAAAAAAATGATCAAAGATTGAGGACTGTATTTTAATATACCTAGAAAATGAAGTACCATAGTGCAATGAGGTTTAATGGAATAAGAAGCTGAAAGTGGAATTTAAGGCCATATTACTTTTGAAAAATGGGGGGGGGTTAGCCTCTTCAGTCTTTGGGCAATCATTTTCATGTTCACAGGAATTTTATCTGGGTTTAGGAAGGTAAGTTTCAGGAGCTCTATGTAAAAGATGTGTTGCAGAGGGGAAAGACTGCTAGCAGGGATGCCTATATCCATGATTACTGACCAGAACCAAGATGGTCACTTTTATTTTTATTTCTAAAAAAGATCCTAATAATTTATTTTCTCTTTTATCACATAAGGAAAAACAATGACTCATGATTATTATTTTCAAAGACCGATCAAGCAATCATTGGCTTTTTGGGAGCAATACTTCCTACTGTCATTACCAAAGAGAAGGCAAAGAGAGGCAAGTTTACTCTGCATAACACTGCAAGGCAGGCACTGTTCACGATTACTGTTCTTGAACAAGTCACTTGATCAAACACAGAAAATAGGACATTTTTATAAAATGCTAAACAGGGTGTGGTATTGCACACCTGTAATCCAAATACTTGGGAGGCTAAGACAGGAAGATTACAGGTTCAAAGATAGCCTCAGCATTAGTGAGACTCTCAGCAACCTAGCAAGTCCCTGTTTCAAAATAAAAATAAAATAGGGCTGGAGATGTAGCTCAGAGATAGAATGCCCCTGGGTTCAATCCCCAGTGTAAATAAATAAATAAATAAATAAATAAATAAACAAACAAAATGCTGACATATAGATGAGTATAAATAAGAAATATAACCCCATAATTTATCTCATTTCAATAAACACAGTACATTTTTCCACATTCTATCTCTACTTTTTGTGGGATTGTTGTACTTTTCACCAGTTTTGTCGTATTTTGCTTTTAGACATCTTAAATAATATTGTTTCTTATCATAATTATGAATACATACAAAGATGTGAATTTCAGACAGCCAACAGAGAGGTAATGTACATTTAAAGGTAACATTCATGATTTCCTGAGTCTAGTTGACCTCACTGAGCAAGATGTTCTTCAGTTCCATTATTACAACTGTTACCAAATTTTCTACTATGGGATGTGATAACTATGTGTGTGTCCACATGTAATTTTATTTGAATCCTTAATACTTCTGAATAAAATTTCTTAATCATCATTACTCTTCAAATTTAAATAATAATTTAAAAAAGCCAAAGCATAGAGAAGGTTAGTGACATGTTCAATAATACACAGCTAATAAGTGACAGAACTGGGATTTAATCCACATCTGCTTAATTCCAAAGCTCTAAGTCTTTACAATTAGGTTATTTTCCTCTTTAATCTTGAAGACATTAAAACCATATACAGATGTTCAATGCAATTGTAAAAATTTCAAATATACAAATGAGTTAATATAGCTGCACTGTCATGACATTTTGAAGCCATCCCAATATTTCATCTATCTATCTATCTATCTATCTATCTATCTATCTATCTATCTATCTATCTATCTATGATGGAGCATTAGAGACCTTCTGAGGTCTACTCTGTTGTAATAAAATTGCATTTTAATCAGTTTTCAGCATTTTATCTTAGTCTTTTCATTCTCAGTCTTGCTGTCAGTTTCTATGGCCATGCAGAGCACTAGTAGCAGGTGTGGACAGAGTGGACAAGGCTCCTGTGGTGCCCTTGTGGGATGCTGGAGAGAGTGTGACCAGCTGTGGCCTCCAGGCTATTAGCAGGCTTTCATTCTGACTCAGCAGTGACTACTACTAGCTAATATTGGTGGGACCAGTACTATATGCCAGCAAGCCTTGCGCACTTTACATGTAATAACAATGCTTATAATCATCTTCATTGACAGATGAGGACATGCATCACAGATAAACCAAATATCTTATTCAGTCTTAGAACTGGAAAACAGAACAGCAAGAAATTGAACTTTGGTATTTGCTTCCAAGCTAGCATTCTTTACAATTATCCAGACTGCCTCAAACACTTAAAGTAACCCTCTTAAGTTGCTAAATGACTAGACAAAGCACAGGTTGTTATTTATTAGCAGTTATAGATGCTCAATTACTTATTTTCATTTTTTACTAATAATTGTAACTGACCATCTATGTTAGACTGACCCATGCAGATTCATAACCATACAAAGGGGTTGTCATGTATTCATCTATTTAACTACTCTATGGGGTCTCCATTATTCTGCCAATTTTTGGCAGAAAGAAATGATATTTAGTAGGATTAAATTACTTATAAAAGGTCATATATAGTTAATATGACACAAAGCTCAAAATTTTTGCTACCTCTTCCAACTCTAAGTTGAGTATTCTATTCATTATACCATGATCATGGTTGTTTCAGATATAATTCCCAATATTTTTGACATATATTTATTTTTCAAAAGCTTCCAAACATATATATATATATATATATATATATATATATATATATCATAGAAATATAGTTTTTCTCTTGTCTAGAAAATAAAAAAATAGAAACAGGTCAAAATAATGCAGTACTTTTAAGAGATTTCTTTTTCTTCCCAAATGGAAAGAATTGCCTCTTTAAATGCTACCTATACCCCAGTAAGTTAGTTCATTAAATAATTTCTTGAAAATAAGATTTGTGTATAAATGTCCTCAAAATTTAGGAAGAATTAGTAAATTGATAATGTATTTGTCACCTTCCCCCCTGAAAAATTACTCTAATTTACTCTAATAAAAAACTCTGGTTTTAGCTGATGTTTCCCCCCTGAAAAATTACTCTAATTTACTCTAATAAAAAACTCTGGTTTTAGCTGATGTTTTATCAGTCTTTCATATATCTTTCATCAAAATGAACCAGTATAAGTGCTGAAAACTCCAATGACAGAAATTAATAAGTATTATCTTTTGATTCACGTTTCAATAGATATCAAAAGCATTATCTGTGTTCAAGATATACTGTAAAATTAATTAATATTTACAAAACATGGAGGACCAATCCAATCCAATTTTCTCCTCTTTATATACTAAGTAGATTTAAGGTTATTTCAAGAATTTTGAATTTTTAAAAAAATATACTTCTATTGGTGCATTGTAATTATATCATGAAATTCAGCGTGATAGAGACAAACAAGCACACAACACTTGGTGAGCTTCCCCCTGGATCCCTACCCACTCCTTTCCCTTCCCCATATAAGATATTGAGTTTGCATTGATTATTTCATACATGTACATAGCATCACAAGTATTTCTTTGAGTTTATTTTAATGTCCCTAAGAGATTTTAGATCTTTCCCTTTATATCTGCCTCCTCTTTTCTTTTGTTCTTTGAAAAAAAAAATGAAGTATTATAAGATTTGTGTATAAATGTAGATAATGCATGTGATTCTCTCCTTAAATTCCACCACCCTTCCAGCCTCACCGTGCTGCAGGGCTGATACTCTCTAGAGTCAGGGGAGAGAGTGTTCATTTGCTCAGTATTTGGCATCTAGGAGGTAATTAGCACATGCCTTTTGGAGCAAGCTTTGGGGAGATATTGAAAGAACATTCAAAGATGGGCATCACTAAGTCTTTCAGGAGAACCAATTTAGGAAAAGATCCACCCTCCTGAACAAAAATTCACCATTGGATTCTTGAGGGCATGTCTTCTGCTCTCTGGCAAGCTCTCTTTCAGGCTTCTCATAACTGTGGCCTCATTCTTTCCTAATTGCTTACTCACCTTGGTGAGAGCATTTTATCTGCAATGTTAACGTTTCCTTTTCCCCACAAAGTTTCTGGAAGATCAATAGAAGAATTATATAAACACAACACACAAAACATGAATGCATTTTCTGATTGGATGCAGCTGTATGACGCATTCCTGCCCCATATGGAACCCATGATTTGGCAGCGTAATCATATATATTTAAAAAAACATGCTACTTCACTGGATAATAAGGGCTTCCATTTATGGGGCCTTTTATATTAACATAATAATCCTAGAGGGTTAACAGATAATGCAGCCTTATGGCTTTACTTTCCAATGGCATTTTCCCCATTATATGCCATTGTAGTGAGTTGAATGGTGTCCCCCAGAGAGAAAAATTCATGTCCTAGCCCTGAAACCTACGAATGTGACTGGAAACATTATATACAGTGTGTACATATATTCAAGAAGTTCAATGTATTATATATGAGCATAAACATACATGTTTATGTTTTAATATACTTTTATTGGTGCATTGCCATATTTATGTTAATGCATATATTTTGCATTATTAAAAATATACTTTATATTTGTACACTTATATGTGTAATTATACATCCAAACCTATATTCCACAGACTTCTAGGATTCTACCGAATAAGTAATGGGAGTATAAACACTATTTCCAGGAGTTAAACCAGAAGATAGCATACATTACTTGCAATAAGGTAGTACAGGGTGATCAAAATCATAGATCTATATTCTCTTGTTTAAAGTGGTGCCTCTGGGAGAGAATGCCATTGGCTTATTCTTATCAATTAGAGACTGAAATTGATGGTTACTTGTGACTTTGATAAATAAAATATGGCAGTATAAATTAATTATAAATAAATTATCATTGGTGAGTAAATGTTTCTGATTATGGGATCCAAGAAGAAAATAAATATGGTCCCAGGATCTCTAGGTGTTGAAGACTTGACATCAAGTCCCATCCACGCATACACAGGACTCAGTGGTGCACTGATCACAAAGCATTTGTCTTGACTCTCCTTTTCACAAGGCCACTCATTTCCTTTGTTCACACTTCATTTGGCAATTCTTTGCCCTTCCTGAACTTTATGGCTTTTAATGCATTCTTTTCATCAGTTGACTGTTAGACCCTTGATAATCTAGATGAAGCTCCCTATATTCCAAGTTATTTATTTTATTTTCAATAGAAGCATATTTCAGTTCATGTCATAATCTTTTATTCATTATTTATTGTTATAATTTATGAGTGCTTTGCAATTGTACATCACAGTGAGGTTCCATGTGTTAAAAACATACATGCAATGGGGCATTGTACTTGAGAGGCTGAAACAGGAAGATGGCAGGTTAGGACCAACCTCAGCAACTTAAAGAGGCCTTCAACAACTTAGTGAGACCCTGTTTTAGCATAAAAATAATAATAAAAAGGATGAAGGGTATAGCTCAGAGATAGTACAACCCCGAGTTCAAGTCTCAATATCAACAACAACAACAAAAATATGTAGACAGCTCTTTGCATCCTCCTACATTCTACCCCTTCTCCCTCCTCCTCCTCCACAGGAGTCAGAAAGATTGGTAATAATGCATGAACATATGGCCATAGAATTATTTGAACTGTTTAATCCTATTCCAAGTTTTGGAATGGCTTGCCATCTCATTTGGTATAAAATGCACAGTCCTTAGCTGGCCAATAATCCCTAAAGATCTATCACTCTTTCATGTTCGACTCTCCTCCTAACATCCTTCTCACATTTCTTCCCTTCTACCAAACCAACCATTTATCTTGCTCTTCTTTTATGCCAGAGTTATTCTCATCCTAGGGCCTTTGCATTTGTTTTTTCCCCAGACAAACAGATATATCCATTTCCTCATTCAGGTACATGAGTCAATCTGATCATAATCATGATATGGCTACTATATATAAAATATCACTTTCTGCCACATACCTGTAATCCCAGTATTTGGGAGGCTGAGGCAGAAACATTACAGGCTTGAGGCCAGCTTCAGCAATTTAGTGAGACTCTCAGAAACTTAGCAAGACCCTGTTTCAAAACTGAAATAAATAAATAAAATTTAAAAGGACTTGGGGGTACAGCTACTCCGAGGTAAAATGCCCCTGGGTTCAATTCACAGTACTGTGCAAGAAAAATATAGGAAAGGATGAAGACCACTCCCAGAAGTGGAAATTATTTATGAAACTCTACAGTTCTGGAAAAACATGGTTCAGTTATGGAATTCCTTTTGGTTGTTTGCATAGGAGGTGGGGAAACAAAATTGAAACATTTGGCTTTTTTGCCCTAAGTTTGAGATGCATTCAGAAGAGGTGGCTTTAAAAAATGTTAAGTAATTAAAAATAAACAACCCAGAAGAGATGAAAAGAAAATATCAGAGACTATGGGAAGACTTCTGTTGAGAGCAGTCAAGCAAATGATCACTTTTCAAAGGCCAAGGAGAAGATAGGCCTCCCTCCTAATTAGGAAACTGGGGAATACTGCTGAAAAGTTAATATGAAGTCCTGGTGGCAACTTTCCCTGGCATTTCCAGAGCTCATTTACAAGGCTGTGTATATATGACAGAACACAGCCAGGATCCTCACTTTGCCCCTGCTCTGCTGTGTTGGCATTGCTGCAATTAGAGGAACATTCCAAGATATTTCTGAGATCAAAGAACATTAAGCCTGGGAACTACTGCAAGAAATGTCTAAGAGATTAGAGTCAGGAAGAACAAGGTGGAAATTCTTCCTCTCTCCCTTCCTAACTGTGGGGTTTCTCAAATATAAGCAGAAAGATATCCTCTTAGAGGTTTGTTGTGAGAATAAAGTAAATTATGAATGTGAAAGATGTAAACAGCATTGAAGTCCCACAATAAACAGTAGTTATTATGTTGTCATAATTATACATTCCAAGCTATTCATTTCACTGATAAAAGAAACAAGCCTTCCCGAAAAATAACTTGATTAAGCTCACACGTGGAACTCAGAAGTTATCTGTTCCATGGGTATGTACCTCAGTGGTAGAGTGCTTGCCTAGCATGCGTAAGACCCTGAGTTCAGTTCCCAGAACTGCAATAAATAATTTATAAATGAATAAATCACCTGGTCCATCAGCATACAGCCAGGGCTCTCCCTACTTGCTACCATCACCAACAAATGTCTCTAAGTTTCATTAAGGATCTTATATTTGACATAAAAATTCTATTTGGTTTTAGCCTCTGATGAACATCTCCACAAAATCATAGGTCTGTTTTATCTTCAAAGAAATTTACAGAGACCAATTCAAATATGGGTCAGATTATTGTTAGCAATACTAGTAATGACTCTAAACTAGAAGAGCCTGTGTTTCATTAAGTGGTTCTAGCAATAATATTTCCACAGAAAGCTGTCCTGAATTAGACTGAGATAATTGTCTTTCTCTGTGTTACTGGGAAGATGCTTACCTCCACTTTAATATTTATAATTATATACTGGAGTTATTGTTTTTAGTGGACCTCTCCAGAATGTTCATATAAAGTCTATTCTGTAACCATCTCAGCAGCCCTTGTTTATAGAGTAGTTCCTAACAGACATAAGAGGTGATCTTGAAAATTGTACATCTTCTATTAATTATGAATTTTATAGTGAACCTCTGTAGATCACCATATGGCTGGCTCAATAGCATCAGTATTTCTATGATGACTGAGCAGAATCAGATATTCAAAGTAGTAATTTTGACCAGTATTCTTTTGATTGAGTAGGGTTTTCCATAGTAGATAAACATTCACATAGATTCTTTAGAATTATATCTGGATAAATAATCACTCGCTGTACACACTCCTATCTAAGCAGTATGTGTTATAGTTTATCACACAGACTTGCAAGAGACAATCGTATGCATCTCTCCAACTCTAGGTTCAGTGACTCCACACTGGGAACTTTGGTCACATTGAGAGTGTTTATGCCTTGGATATCAACAAACACCACAAATGGAGACTTTTTTTTCCTCCAGAAAGCAAGCTGTTGTATACCTCCCAGCACATCACTATATATAAAGTGTTTAATACTATGCACTCTAATCTGTGTATTTCTACATGTTTTTAATCAATCCAAGATAGAAGCTTCACCTAATTTTCTGAATGAACTTCATTCCTTATAATACCAAGCTGTTCATAAATAATTTCCAGCAGAGTTTTTTGCATATGTAGTAGACACATAAACTAAGCAATTAATATAGGAAAACAGCATCTTTATTTCACTTGTTTTTCTTCATAATATGCTTTTAAAATATATCTGAGTTTTATTAAATAGCAGTTGGGGAGATAAGTTTTGTGAGTGAATTAAATTAAAAGTTAAGTGAACTGTACCAAAAAGAAAAAAGCATTTTAGGATGAGGAAAAAAGTGATGTTACTGAAAGTGCATAGAAATTTAATCAGATGATGAAACTTTTGCTATGCCTTATTTATGCAGTCATTCAGCATTCAGTTATGAAGGCAGGTATTCTGATTTTTTTTCTGGAAAATATAAGGCTGAGATTGTTTCACATAAATAAAGAAGGGGTGGCCATTTCCTCCTTAACTTCAGATTTATATTCAGGATTATAAAAGATTATTTTAAGCCATTCCAGTATTATAAATAATTAGTCCAGGTCCCTAAATGGAGCATGGATTTCAAATTGCAGGCCATTATTATACAGCAATCTTTGGCTACAAATCAGCCCGTTTCCTTTGTGATCATTTGAGAGTAGAAGTATTCAAGAATATGGGTATGCTTTAAAATTCTATTAAATATTATTCAATTCTTTTTCTCATCAATAGTGAATGCAGCACATTTTTTCTTCCAAGGACAGTAAATGAGCAAGAAATAATTTTTATTGCAAAAATGTAAATCTGTTCTGTAACTTTGCCATCCCCAGGAGAGTGAGATAAAACTTAACCATGATTGAAAGGTGTCTGAAATATAACAAGCATCATTACTGATAAGATTCTTCTCTACATGCTATCCTTGCCAGAATTTGAAAACTGTGGAGATAAATAACTTGAGAAGGCAATGAATTATTTGGCAGATATTTTAAAAGTGAACATCTAAGAAACTTCAGTAGGTAGCATAAGGATTTTCAAAAATCCAAATGTGCAGAGTGATGAAAAAAATCTAAAGATCACAAACAGGTAACTAGAAAACTGTTAAGTAACAAGAATTAGGATATATACAAAAAACAAGAAAAAATAAAATATTTATGTCCCTTAGATTGCTTGATATACTACCTAAACTCTGACACAGTAAGAGAAATTGAAATTTAAAGAATATATTTTGGTAAAGTGTAGGCATTTTTTATCCATCCATTCATATGTCCGTTCATCTTTTCATTTAATCAATACACGTATAAGATACAAACCAAGTTATGTGTTTGGCATCTAAAACTTTTTGCAATAGTCTGGTTTCAAAAAATAGTAGCAAGCCAGACAAATGGATGTACAGTTCAAACATAATGTAAAAAAGGGAATGGAAAACACATCGTGTTTTATATGTGTACCAAAGATAAAAATACCTGGGAAAAAATAGATGTAAAAGGAAAATTATATATATAAAATCTGAACACCTTTGGTACACAGCTGCTATGTTAATTTGTTCTCTGTAGTTTATTTATTTTAATCTCAATAATTCAATGTTATTTACACTTTACAGATGAAGAAACTACAGCTAAGGAAATAAGTCATTCAGGTTTGAGTTTAATTTTGACCCTCAAAGAGATATATATTGAAGCCCCCAACCCCATTACCTCAGAATGTAACTTTGTTGAGAAATGTGATCTTTACAGAGACATAGAGTTCAAAATAGGTTATTAGTGTGGATCCTAATCCAATATGACAATCCTGGTAGAAGGAAGAAATGTGGATACAAAGAAAGAGAAGAATGAATTCCAGAAATAATTATGAAAATAAACTATTTTAAAGATAACTTATTGTTGGGCATGGTGGTGCACATTTGTAATTCCACTACTTACAAGGCTGAGATAGGAGGATCACAGGTTCAAAGTTAGCTTCAACAACTTAGCCATACTCTTAGCAACCTAACAAGACCCTGTTTCAAAACAACAAAATAAAATAAAATAAAGTAAAGTAAATGGGCTGCTGGTATAGATTGGTGGTAGAATGCTCCTGGGTTTAATCCCCAGTACCACAAATAAATTAAAAACTAAGGAAAATCTGTAAGAATTTAAGTCAGTTAAAGTGATAATGAATAGTTTTAAAAAATGTGAAATATAAAAATTTAAGGACAGTATGGAATGAGAAAATGATTAATAGTAATATAGAAATGTTTGAGATATTAGGGCTTCAG
>PVLC010014769.1:0-32258 GCA_004027655.1 Graphiurus murinus
TCCCTCCTTCCTTCCTTCCTTCCTTCCTTCCTTCCTTCCTTCCTTCCTTCCTTCTTTCTTTCTTTCTTTCTTTCTTTCTTTCTTTCTTTCTTTCTTTCTTTCTTTCTTTCTTTCTTTCTTTCCTTCCTTCCTTTTTGTGTTACTTGGGATGCAACCCAAAGACATTCTACCTCTGAGCTCCATTCTCAGCCCTATTTTTTATTCTTTATTTTGAAACAAGGTCTGACTAATTTGTGAAGGCTTCACTAAGTAGCTGAGGCTGATCACAAATCTGCAATCTTCCCATGTCAGCCTCTCAAGTACTGAGATTATAAGTGTGTGCCACCATGCTCAGCTTGAGACATTTTCTTTCTAAATTATAAGGCATGGGCTAAAACTACTCTAAAGACTATCTTCATGTATTTATCTCAGTGGGTCCATATCTGTTCACCAAAACTGGTGAGCATAATATTATAAAAACCGATCTTAAATGTCTACTTTCTAAAGATGAGGTTAATTTACTTCACAAGGAGGTTCCTTATCATTATTCATCACTAGCAAAAGCAACATAAATTGTATCCATATCATAATTATACATTTATACAGTAAATTTAAGCTAACTAAAGTTCTAGGAAGTCGGGTTTATACTCATAAATATAAATATATACATAAACATAAACATTTTCTTTCATAAATCAGGTAGTTCCACCTCCTTTGAACTTTTATTCTTTTTTGTTACTCTCTTTTACCCCTATGGTGTGAATATTTACTGTCTTTAAATATTCCATATCAAGGTTATAGAATTCATGTGTATGGACTTGCTCACAAATATTAAACAAATATGTCCCCAATAGAACTATATAAAATTTCTCAAATTTTACAAAAATTAACAAAATTTTACAAAAATTCATCCATTCATTTATTATTTTTGCAACTTTCTTTTTTCTACAATAAATTGTACTTAATAGAAGATAATATATAACATTAAAAAAACTATGACCTCTATTTCAATAGAATTCTTTATAATCACAGGTTCTGTCTTTCACTTAATATAACCCAAGAGAACTACAAAAACAAATATGGAAATTTATCTGAACAGACACTGGAGTTTAACTCATACAGCGAATTAAGAACCATGTTTCTTAAAGATCAGAATTCTATGGGTATCTTATATTTTATCTTTTAATAAAAAAATTAATGTTTTATCAAGACACCCCCTTGAAAATACTCATCTTAAATGTTTTTCTCAATTAAAAATATTAATGTTCTTTAAATCAAATATATCTTCTGACTTTAGTAATTCACATGTAAATATACTTAAACAGAATTTGAAATTATTTTCATGGTGAGTCCTGGTATGATATTCTAGGTTTATGTTACTAATTATGTTTGACAAATTAAAAAGCTGAACTTCTATGTGATTAAGTAATTTACCCGATTATTCCCACAAGTGGCAATTGGAAATGGAAATAAAATGTAGGTGGAGCAATAAGACTCCAAAGCTCATGCATGCTGTTTTTCCTCCTGAGAAATAAATAAAACATACTAATGCTAATATGGAACTCTTATAATATAAAGGGAGTGCAACTTAATGTTATTTAAAAAGCACAAACAACTTGCAAAGGAATTGCACAGATTATTTAAATGAGGTAATGGTATCTCAAGTGGTCTAAGCATTAACTTTAATTTACTAAATGAATTGAATTTCTTTCTTTTTGTGTGTGCATGTGCATTGTAATTATACAACATAGTGAGTTTCAGAATGATACAAACATACATGCGTGTAGCACCTAGTGCTTGTTTCCCTCCAGGTTGAATTGAATTTCAAAAGCAAAAGTAATAGCTTATATAATCTTTTTGTTAGGCAATTTGGTACATTTTGTATAAATTTCAAATCAGAATATCCCTTCAATTATTCCCAATTTTAGGTATATCTATCCTCTTAGACATGCTCCTATGACCAAAGACATATTAACAAATATGATCTTTACCTGGGTTTGCATAAAAATATAAAGTTGGAATTTATATAAGTATTTTCAAGAAAATAGATAAGGTTATAGCTACATAATATAATGCATACATTGGAAATAAAGTTTAAATAAGAGGACATATCTGTTATAAATTAGTATGTGAAAATTTTTGAACAGTATGCATGGTATGATTCCATGATGCATAAAAGAAATTAGCTAAGTCAACATGTCTATTTATTTATGCAAAGATTGACAAATTGCATTTTGCAGTGGTGGAAAGATACCACAAGTTATGTGGTGATGTTAGTCCTGAAGTGAGAAGTAGAATTACTGTGGGTCATCACAGGATGATATTTCAGCAATGATAGTTATATGTATTTTTAAAAATCTTGTCCTCTATTATTTTCAGTGACTAATTTTCTTCATTTCATGCATTCAGATATTATTTAACTATTAAGATACTAATATTAAAAGAGCAAGATCCTTGCCCAGACAGGTTTTCTACTATTCTGAGCAAAGAACTAACCACGGCCCCACCTCTTTCACCACCATTAGTACACAGGTATATATTTTTAAAACATCTCTGCAAGACAGATTTGACACTGTCTAGACACTAGGCAGTTCCGGCACTATAGTATATAAAGCAATAAATTATAAGAATAACACATTAGTCTCTTCTCACCTATAATTCTGATAAACACTGATGGCTCAGGAAGATGAAACATTTCTCTGTCTCCATTTGGAAAATTGTATGTTGTCGTTTGAATTCTTATTCCATATTAATATGTTCTCGTTTATCTGTTGAATTATCTAACTCAACTTTATCTCTTCCCTTCCAGTGTATTCCTTTCTATTTGAAATCCTGTTGGTATTATTCATTAAACATTTACAGTCTGGTTCATAGCCTTCAGCTTGATGTAAAACCTGCCACAATCAAAGATAAATTTCAAAAATTCATTAAAATAACCCAATCAAAAATGGGCAAGTAAACTAAATAGATACTTCACAAAAGAAGAAAGATAAATGGCCAATAAATGTATGAAAACAATTTTCAACATCACTAGCAATCAGAGATGCAAATTAAAACTTCTGTAATATTTCACCTAACCCCAATTAGAATGCAGTAATTAAAAGCACAAATAATGATACATGCTGGTGAGGATGTGGAGAAGTGGTAACTCTGATACATTTTTGTTGGGATTACAAACTAGTGTAACCACTTTGGAAAACTGTGGAGGATCCTCAGAAGTAGGGGAGTGAATCTATCATATGACTCAGCTACACCTCTCCTGGGTATCTACTGAAAATAATTGAAACCAGACTACCATGGTAATGCATGCATTATCTATGTTTATGGCTACACAATTCCTAATGGCCAAACTGTGGAGTCAGCTGAGATGTCCATCAACAGATGAATGGATTATAGAATTATAGAACATACACACAATGGAATTCTACTCAGCCATAAAAAGAACAAAATTATGTCATTTGAAGGACACTGGATGGTTATGGAAAAATATTATACTAAGTGAGATTAGTCTGTCACAAAAAGTGAAAAATCAGATGGTTTTCCCTATATGTGGAAGTTAACGAGAAATTTGGACACAGGAGGGACTACAGATAAAGGAGGAAGAAACTTCCGTGGAGTCAAGGAAGGGACCTAACTGAGGGAGATGGAAAGTGGGAGGAAGACTTGAAGACAGAAACACTTCAATGGACATGATGTATATACATAAACTTATCAATGCCAATCACTGTGTGGAGTATGGAGAGGTGGGGAGGGAGAGAAGGTAGGGTAGGAACTGGGGGAGGATTCACTGAGTTCAGTGTGCATGTATGCCACTCTTATAAAAAAAAAAAACATGTATATAAATAAATAAAAAGGTAAGCTTTCTACTCAGTGAGGTTCTCTGCAACTTAAGCACTCTGGAACTTAGTGAAACCCTGTTTCAAAATAAAGAATAAAAAATAAGATTGGGAGTATAGCTTGGAGGTAGAATGCCTCTGGGTCCAATCCCCATTACCGCAAAAAAAAAAAAAAAAAAAGGGCAAAGAATCAGACTAAATATTTCTCTAAAGAAGATATACAAATGTCCAATAAACATATTAATAAATATTTAGCATCATTAATAATTAGGAAAATACAGATCAAAACCACGAGACACCACGGATACCCATTAGGATGAGTAATTTAAAAAAATCGAATTTAAGAAGTGTTGGAAAGTGTGAAGAAATTGGAAACTTTGTGCCTTGTTGATGAGAATGTAAAATGCTACACTCATCATGGACAATGATATGGTGATTCCTCCAAAAATAAAAGAATTACCATATGATTCAGCAATTCTACTTCTCAGTATATACCTAAAAGATTTCAAATAATTGACTCATACATGTTTGTACACCCATGTTCATAGCAGTATTTTTTTTTTTTTTTTTGCGGTACTGGGGATTGAACTCAGAGGCATTCTACCTCCAAGCTATACCCCCAGTCCTATTTTTTATTCTTTATTTTGAAACCAAGTCTCACTAAGTTGCAGAGTGCCTCACTAGGTAGCTGAGGCTGGCTGCGAACCCAGATCCTCCGGTCTCAGCCTCCCAAATGCTGGGATTACAAGCATGCACCACCACGCCCGGACATAGCAGTATTATTTACAATAATCAAAAGTAGAAAAAGCCCAAGCACCCATTGATGGAGGAATGGACAAAGAAAACGTAAAACTGTTAATACATATACTGAAATATTATTCAGAGAGACAAAGTCCTGGTATAAGTCACAACATGGATGAGCCTTTACAACATTGTGCTAAGCCTGTTACAGAAGGACAAATATTGTACAATTCTACTTATATGTGTTACCTAGAGAAATAAAATTCATACAAATAGAAAGAAGAGTGATAGTTGCCAGGGTTTGGGTGAAGAGAAAAAATGAAGTGTTTAATAGATAAAGAGATTTAGCTGGATAATAAAAACTAAGTTGGAAATTGGATGCCAATTATGGTTGACTATCACACCGTGAATGTCCTCCATGCCATAGAGTCAGATACTTAAAACCGGTCAATATGCTAATTCTGTGTTATTTATATGCAAATTTTATCACAATAAAATAAATCAATGGCTTTCTTATTTGCCAGCAACCATAAGTTAAAATATAATCAATAAAATAACTACAATTAATTGGTAATAAACATAAATAATTGAGAGTAAGAGTGTTAAGAAATTTGAAAGGCAAAAGAGAGGCACAAATCTTTATTCTCAAGAGTTCCTTGCAGATAATACTTACATGAAGGAAAATAAAATTTTACCGAAGACAAACATAGGATGTAAGTGACTATGGAGGTAAATAATTTATCTTTATAGAATAGCTCAAGGTGGACATCCTTCTTCCCACAAAATAGAACTCCTCAAATCCCTCCTTTGTGTGTGTGTGTGTGTGTGTGTGTGTGTGTGTGTGTGTACGCGCGTGGGCACACATGTCTATCACTGGGGACTGAATCCAGAGGCATTCTACCTCTGAGTTACACCCCCAGCCCTATTTTATTTTTTACTTGGAAAAAGGGTCTTACTAAATTGTGGAGCGCTTCGCAAGGTTGCTGAACCGGGCAGCAAACCTGCAATCCTCCTGTCTCAGCTTCCCAAGTTCTTGGATTACAGGTATGCCCCACCATGACTGACCAAATCCCTTTTAAAGTAAGAGCACATATATCTTGTTTACAGTGTCTAGGCCAAATTAAGAACTCTGTCAAAATATGATGTGTCCTTGTTCAAAGTCATAAAACCAATAACAATAACAACAAAATTTTCTGGCTACATCTATCCCTCTCCACTCCTGTCAAATTCCAATCCAGACAAAATCACTTTGGGCAGTCATGAAAGAATTCATAAGTAAGAATACTGTCCAAATCATGAAAACCTATGAACACTTTCTCTCAGCTCATCCTACTGCTGCTTAGGCAATTTCAACAATAGCCCCCTCCATTCCTCATGCCCTTGTGTAACATTTATTAAGCTAACCCATCATGGAATTGCTCATTCTTTAGACAATGCTGGGCCCAGATTGAAAAAAAAAAAAACAAACATTTTCTTAAGTTGTCTGCAAGATTATCAAACATGTGTTAAGTCCCTCCTAGCCCACTTTAACTGAGGTGATCTATGCTTCTCAGTAGTGTATTACTCAACCAAAACAAAACAAACAAACAAAAAACCCCTCAACTCTAGTGAACTACTGGTATATTCTAATGGTCACGACTAAAGGATATCAAAAGATGTAAATAATTTTCCCGTGTTCATACGAATGTAAATGTGCAAGTTCCTCCTTTCTGTTTCATTTGCAATGACCTAATTTCCTGTCATTAGTTTGCTACATTTGTGAGCATCACTTTGGCACTAAGCCACGTCCTTTCTAATGTGCACTTGGCTTTCCTAAGGAGAAGCTTCCCATTTTCTCTTCCCTGATGAGCTAGTATAGTATGTGCCAACTAGAGCTGTGAAATATTTGGAAGGCAGAGGGGAAACAGAAACCTTTATTTTCGTGATTTGCTTGCAGCTAGATAGGTGCCTGGGAAATTAGAAATTTACGGCGCTTTCTTGGTGAGCATCTGAAAGCATTTGCTAGGCTGTTACCAACTGAAATGTTTAGTGGAACCCCCCACAGGGACTTGAGGATGCAGCAGCTTCCACATTAGTGCTTCTGGCTGGGATTCTCAGTGGCTCCCTCCAGAACCTGCCAGCTCAGGTTCTCTGACTTCCCATGACATTCTATGCTGATACCCCACGTCTTCTGTATCTGGATAAAAGGCTGCCTCCGAAATGGTGACTAAATGCAGATTGATATAGATAGAAAAACAGGTAAATAAATTACCATACTCCCATACTATGAAACATTAAAACAGCAAAAAAAAAAAAAAAAAAAGAAATAGCTCAGTGAATCCTAAGTTCTAATTGTTGAGAAAAAAAATGTACTGGAATATATGCAGTATTTTCCCCCTTTGGGTGTATTTATGAAATTAGTAACAAGAGGTGCCACTATTGAGAGACTATTGAGAAGATGGATGGAATGAATGGAGTTTATCATATTTTTCTTTTTAAATTTCTGCAAATTACTTCCACTTTGTAGACAGAATCCTAGTGATGTATTATCTTATAACTGGAAATAACAAAGAGCAAGAAGAAAGGTTAAAACAATGCCTTCCCTTTCTGCTTAATTGCAATGATTGTTATCTCTCCTACAATAACTTCTGGTAGCTATTCCCAGAATGGGATCTTGTATTTTTTATGGCTAATAATATATATTCCTCCTGCAGAAAATGTCTACTCCATGACAGCACTCCCTTCATGTGCATTTCTAACTTTCCACTGTGGCATTAATATTCACCCATATTTCAACACCACGAAAGCCTGGATTGCCAATATGTTCATATTATCTTCATGAATCCTTTTGCTTTGTTGTCTATTTTTCTCTATTCATCTTTACTGCTTTGACCTATAGCACACTGATCTCTAAAGTCTTTCTTTCCTATACTTTCATGAAAATTCTAGCCCCAAATCACTCTTTTAATGTGATTCCTCTGCTTTGCTTTAGACAAGTAAAACTGCATTCTCTTGGCTAATATAATCCAACTTTCAGACAACTGTTATTTGAAGCTAATGAACACAGCAGTGGTTAGCGTCTCAATACCTAGTCAGCATTTAAATTGCCTTTAGGCATCTCCCTTTAATTCCTGTGTAATAAAGTTCTAGACACCCCCCCCTCAAATGTTATCATTAAATTCCATTGTTCTATTTCATAAATAGCTCTGTCATTCATTTTTGGAAAATAAAAATCAGAATTCTTCATATTCTCAGCAAAAATTCATAAATTCCTGTCCATGTCAGAGTACAGCTTTTTCCTACTGCCCCAGTAAAATCTTTCCATCTTAATTTTTCAATTGAGATGGCTTCCCTCTCTTCCTTCCACATCCATGGTAATGATGAATACCCTGAAACACATTCAAGTGTCTCTCTTGCTGGACTTGTTTTCCTCTGCCCTTTCACACCCTTACAATTGCTCCCTAATGGCTCTTTTGACTTATACCAAAACTAGAAGGATACTTTCTATTTACTTTCTCCACCCTCTTCTCTTTAATTGCCTGACATCTCAATTTACCAGTATCTTATTTGTATCCTCATATATTCCAAGAATAATGATGATGATAATAACTAGGATTTCTTGAGTGCTTATTATATTCTGGACATATTTTAGGCAAACTATATGTTTCAAATTTTTGAATCTTTCCAACAGACCTAAAAAATAAGTACTATTATAATTCTAATTTTCATATTTGGAAACAGGACCAAAGAGGATTTATGTACCTAGCTCAAAATCACACAGATAATGAGTAAATGATTATTAGACTTTTATGCTCAAATGATCAACTCCAGAAGCCAACATCTTAACTGTTCTGCCACACTGCTTCTGACAGTACATATTTATAAAATATTACTATTGCATCTTTCCTCTGATATGTGGAAACTAGAGAGAAAATAGAAAGGAAAGGGAATTGCTAAAAAAGAGTAGAGAGATCAGGAGAATAGTGGAACGGGATGGGGGGGATGGGAGAGGCAAAAGAATCCTAGAGGAAGGAAACAGATCAAATATTGTTATGTTCATACCTGAAGGTTCATTACCAATTGCATTAACATGTATGGGAGAAAAGAGGTAACACGGTGGGATTTGGAGGGGAACACATCAAGTGATGTGTGCACATATAAGTATATTGCTTTGACTCTTATGTTGTATAATAAGAATTCACCAATAAAATTATAAAAAATAAAGGAGATTGCATTTGGTCATTGCCTCACAGGAATAGTGATAATCTGTTTATTCTGTATATTCTGTACTGTCTGTATATCTTTAGTTTTTTGCATGTGAAGTAAAATTGTATAATTTTTTTATAAAAATAAGTATAAAATTAATTTTATAGAAATAATTTTCAGGGATCAACTAAGAGAACATCTACAGTTTTCAACCTGGTTCTTTTCCCTTGGGTTTATATCTCACCAAAACAGAAACTTAAAAATAAAAATCCTTTGGAAATTTTTACCTACCATTCTCAAAACCCCCTTTACAGTCTTCTAGAGCCATTACATTTCCTCTATTCATGAAAATCATATGATCTTAGTCTTTCTGGAATGATGTCTTATTGGACATTGATAGGATAAGCATTGATGCTTTTTGAAATATAATATATATTCCAGAGAACTTTCTAGTTCTAATTCTATATCCCAGATATTACTTGTATCACCTTTATTCTCTATCTAGCGGTAGGTGATCTTATCTGATGGAAGTGGGATTGTTCAGTTGACTAAAAAGAGAATTCACTAGGTATTTGGTGTTTATTGACAAAATCTGAGTAACTTTCTGCATGTGGCCAGGTATTGTAACAAATTTTACTCATTTCTCCAAAGGAATGCAACAATAGTTCAATATTATAATCCTACTATATCTTCATTTTGGCTCACTTTTCTAACAGATATAACCTGTTTAAAAAGAGGTACTAAAAAACCACAAATCAAGGAGGACCCAATCAGAAGAATATTAATCTCGAGTTTTCTAGTGATAAACATTTTCTCATTAGTAAAACTTCTGAACTATCTTTTAGAGAGAGAGAGTGCTGTGATTTTAACACAATCTTAAGAAAACTTATGGTAGTATACTATACCATGTGTTCCAAACTATAGGGAACATTATTGTACTAAATGCTTGAAGCAACATTTAAAAAATTTCCTTAGTTTCTACAATAAACATTGTTATTCAAGGAAGAGATACTGTATTTGTTCACCAGCAAAGAGTGGACGGATCCCTATGTTTGGATTTCTAGCTTGTGTAAACACTTTCCGTATTTTTCTACTATGTTTCACTCTTTGTGCTGTTACAAATTGATAATCTAATTATGTAATTTAGATTTTTTCTATTCCAATGTCAATATCCCGAAATGAATGGATTATCTTCCCAGCTTCTATTCTTTTAACTTCTATTCTTGTGTGTGTGTGTGTGTGTGTGTGTGTGTGTGTGTGTGTGTGTATGTGTGGTACTGGGATTTGAACCCTGGGACATTCTACCTCTGAGCTACATTCCCAGTCCTATTTTTTATTCTTTATTTTGAAACAGGGTTTCACTAAGTTGCAGAGGACCTCATTAAGTAGCTGAGGCTGGCCATGAACGCGGATGCACTACCAAGCCCAGCTTCTATTCTTTTAACAATTTTAAAATTAGCTCTTTTTTATTATTGACTGATTAGTCTAAACACTATCTCCATAAAGGAGCCTTTCTTTAACAATCAAAATTGTTATTTTCAAGCTGGGCATGGGGGCACATGCTTGTAATCCCAGTATTTGGGAGGATGACAGGAGGATCGCAGTTTTGCCACGAGCCTCAGCAACTGAGGCCCTCCGCAATTTAGTGAGACCTTGTTTCTAAGCAAAATAATAAAATAAGGCTGTGTATGTAGCTCAAAGTTAGAACACACCTAGATTTCATGTCTAACACCACACACACACATACACACACACACAAAAAAAGATTTTATTTTCCCTTCATTAGAATTTAAGTTACATGACAGCAAAAACGTTTTCATATTTATATAATACCTTCAGTGCCCAACCTGAATAATGTTTGGTGTAAATTATGTGCTCAACATTAATTTAATAAATTGATGGATCAACTGAACTAATTTTTTAAGTGTGGAGCTAAAAATATACATTTCAAAAAAAGTTTATGAAATAACAAAATCTCATATCTTAGATTGCCATTCTCAATGCAAATTAAGTACATGAAAAATTTAAAAATTACAAATAGTATTTATTATGTATGGAGGAAAAACTCTTTCAGTTAGAAGTGATGCTGTTAGGTTGCCAAAATTCTAACAATAATATTAAAAGAAAAGCACTATTTTATAAGGTTTTATTGTAAGCACTCAAATAATTCTCCCATATAAAAGGCATCTTTTTCAATGTTGAGATTTAATTAAAATTTGCTTTACCACCAGATTTAAACCTAAGTTTTACACAGCACAAAATATAAGATCTGATTAACATGTTATTATGAATGGAAAAAAAGATTAGTTTTTATGTTGTTAGTGAAAGTATAATAGAATTAAATAAATGTAATTAAGTACTTCTTTTCTCAATTTTTAAAAATGTTTTCAATTTAAAATATAATCCACTATATTTTTCATAGCTAATGTAAAGGAAAATGCTTATTCCTTAGTTTAATTAAATAGAGAAGATGTGACTATGATTTAGCAATGAAATGTTCTTATACCACCCTATTTAGATTACCTGCTTAGTAAGTGCACATTGGTTTTTAGGTTTGGATCCCAAAAGTCAAAACCCTTGCTAAGATTGGAATTACTTCCTGAACTATATTTTGCATGATATTTTTCTCTCCCATTAAGTCAGTAAGTCATTATTTAATCATGCAGAAAAGTGTCACTCATCTCTTCTCCTCAGCTTGACAGAATTACAAAACAAAACCAAAACAAAAAATGACATACTCCTATTGTCTATACCTTTACTTCTACACACATAGCATCTTTGATTGATTAATATCATGCTTCCAATTTTTTATACTAAATTACCTTTACATAGTTTCAAGTAGAAGGAATGAAGTATATGCGATTCTATTCTTCCAAGGACTTTTATTGCATAATTCCCACCAAAAGATTCACCACAATACAGGTCAGCTCTGAATCTGCATGTGATGAAGCACAATTGCCTTCAAAACAGTTCAGAGTCTACTGAGCTCATGTATGAAGGTACCAACTATCAATCTCACTATTACGTATGGGAAGGGGTGGGTAGCAGGTGAAAGCTGAAGGGAAACACATCAGGACCTATGCGTAGGTTTGTTTATATGACTTTGAACGTCTCTCTGATGTATAATTACAGTGCATCAATAAAAACATATAAAATCATCTTTTTTTTTCTACCAGTAAGACTTACCCCTGAATTCTCAAAAGGTGTTTTTCAGCTTGACAACCCCCATTATCTCCTACCTGTACTCCTCATTTTAGGCTGATTAGAGAAAAAAAATAATTTTAGTTTAGTCATTAATACTTGTTTCATCAACCACTGATTAATATTCTTCATATATATATGTATATGATGTGTAAGTGCTGGAGATGCAGTTCAGTGGTAGAGCATTTGCCTAGCATGTATGAGGCCCTGTGTTCAGTCTCCTGCATCACACACACACACACACACACACACACACACACACACACACATACACACACACACACCCCAAAATAATGTGCAGTACGTTGTGTTTATTTGTGAATAAAACTGATGTTAACACTAATTTATATTTTATTTTAAAATGCATTGTTACACAGTTTTTAAATGGCTCATTATAAAAATAATTATTGGAAGTCACTATGATTCAGTTTCCCTAGTATAATGCATTTTAACTTTATTTGTGAATTACAATTCTCATTAGCCATTCAGATCTCATAGAGGAAAAGGAGAGATTATGTTTAAAGGAAGTTTGTGTAAAATATTTGGACTTAACCTACAATCAATTACTGCATTTTCCTTTTTCAGTTGAGTTAAAGCAAACTTAAAAGCTTTTAAATGTCACAAGAACTATTAAGAAAGTAATTGTTAATGTAATGTTTATGATAGGAAACAATCAAATTACAAGGAAAAACTACAATTAATTTACCTTACAGTTTTGAATAATACCCAGAACCTGGAAATACTGAGACAACATTAAAAACTTGAGCACATAAATGCTCTATGTGTGGGAATGAACATCTGTCTTAGCATATTCAGTGTATCGCAGTATTTCATTCCATGTTGATACATCCCAGTACCTACTCTAGTCTGAGACAGAGAGAGAGAGAGAGAGAGAGAGAGAGAGAGAGAGAGAGAGAGAGAGAGAGAGAGAGAGAGGAAGAAGAAGAAGAAAAAAAAAGATGAGAGAAAGAGAGCACATTTATTTTCATGATTTAACAGCTTTAGCTGTCTCCTTCTGGCTATAGATATGAATGACCCTCATTCAAGTAATTAACCAAATGAAAACTTTCTTCCATATCATTAATAGATCTTCCACACTGAAATGAAAGTAAGATTAATCTTTTTGGGTTAAATGATTAAATACTTGAGTAGTCTAAATAGTAACTATAAAGAGGTAGTCATTGCTACCATGACAATCATACTTTTTCTAACTACACACATATATGTCCATGAGCACAAGGACATATTAATGACTACAATCACAAATAACAAAAAATTCAGGAATTTTTAAAGGAGTCACCAATAAGTGAGAAAGATTTAACAACTATATCCTGGAAAAGAATCCATTGCTGGTGCATAAAATACTTCTAAATGGAAGATTGCGAGCTTTTCTAAAATGCCTTGCCTCTAGATACATAAAAATGACTCGCTGAGACTGAAAGTTGTGTGTGTGTGTCTGGAAGACAGGTGTTCATTTCGAAATCCTTCTGATCATTCTTTGATTTCAACTACAGTATCTATTTTAGAATTTGATTCTGCTCGGAGCACTGCTTCTTCATGTGATGCTTTGCTTGATGTCTTTTTCAGAGTTACTGCTTCGGAGGTTGCTAATCATTTGGTGATCTATCATTTTCCAGCATACAGCAAAAGACCAGGGGAGTCACTTTCCTTTTAAATCAAGCTTCAGCATAGACCTAAAAGAGTTTGTGAATGTGTGAAGTGTGTGTATGAGTATGTGTGGATAGTGTACACAATTGGTTAATGGCTTACCTGTTCATTTTCTCAAAGGACCCCACTAATCAATCTCCCATTGGTAACAATAACATCAGGGTGGCAGCACAGTAATGATCACCATCACAATTACCTGTATCCAATGCTTTGCTTGACGTAACTCACGTTAACTTATTTCTGAAATATATAGGAACTAGGGGTTTGGTCTGAATTTTTGGAGGTTGTCACTCACTTACGGAATATTTATTGAATTCTCACAGTAGGCACTGGGGAACAAACTGAACAAAGCAACCAGACATGCCTATTTTCCTGTCATCCACATTCTAGTGTGAAGAGACATGCAAAAAACAAAACTGCAATGACTAATGTTTGCAGCAAGTTAGAAAATGAAAGGGATGATGAGCATGTGTGGCAGATCTGGGGGGTACCAGTAAAATGGAGAGGGCTGTGATGCTATGGATTGCAGTTAGATGTGTGTTCAAAGACATTGTGATTTTTGTGAACATTTTGATAAAGGAAAGAAAAAAACCCTCTCCAGTAGAGGAAAACCTGAAAATCCATAAAGTGGAGCTTGGTGATATTTGGTGACCATTCCAGAAGTCTGTATGTCTGTAGTAAAGTGACCAAGGGAGAGAGAAACAGCAGAGAAGTTTGGAGGTGGAGCATGTGGCAAAGGCCACAGTCTTCTGCACTCCTCTGAGCAGAGGGCTAACAGGAGCTCACCAACATGTTTTTAAATCATCACCCTGGTTATACACCAAGTGCTGTGTGTACGTTTGTTTGCATCACTTTGAATCTCACTACGGTGCATTATTAAAATGCATCATAAAATATGATGTAAAATTATAAAGACAAAATTATAAAATTATAAAGATATAATTATAAAATAATAAAATTAAAATGTATAACATTTGAAAAAAATATGAAGTGTAAGTCGGTTATCTCTTGCCAGTAGCATAATGCACAGACTGGACATGTTTTAATGAAAAGAGGTTTATTTTGGCTGACAGTTCTAGAGGTGCAAGGTTGCAAGGCTACATCTGATTATGCTCTTCCTGCTGGCAGATTCCCAAGGAGGCAAAGAAAATCACAACATGGCAAGACACAGGGAGCACATGTGTGTCTATGCGTCCTTTCTGGTCTCATTTTATCTTATAGACACCAGGGTCCAATTAGCGAGTCTTCTGCCTAATGACCTTATCATCTTCATCATCTCCTAAAGGTCCTCCCTCAAAATACTATAGTCCTTAGATTAATTTTCCATCTCCTACTACCTTACAATGGGGTCTAAACTCAACACATGAAACCTCAGGGAACCTGTGCAAATTGTATTTGGGCCATGGCAGGAGGCAAATGCTAAGGCAGAGATCAGTAAGGACACTAGTGCAGTAATTCAGAAAAAGGCGAAGTGAAGGCATAGATAGAAGATAAAATGATTTTTTAATAAGTGTTTGATCCCAGGTCTATCTTGCTTCAGCTTTGTACCTGTTTTTTGTGTGTCTGGTGCAGTCTGCTATGACTCAGTCCACCTGTGGACAGTGAGTACAATTTCCATGTTCTAAAGGGCATCAGAAATTGTTCCTTGAGACTGAGGGTTAAGGATGAAAAAATGGCTTTGGTTTTGTAAAATCACTGATACCAGTAAAGCCCATAGTTGTATTATACACTTTAAAATATTTTATAGGACTTCTCAGTGTCTGGATAGTCCCAAGTAGAGCAAGAAGAGTGAGCATTTCTACAACAGTGAAATAAAATAAGCCAGAAACAAAGTTATAACTAGATACTGAGAGAAAGAAATCAGCAAAGTTGCCTATGGTTTTTGTTTTTGTTTTAGCCTGTGAGATAATTTTCTCAGAAAGGGCAGACCATTGTGATCCTCCCTATTTTTGGGGGGGGCATAGAGTTCAGTAGATACCATTTCTACTCTACAGATAAGTTTCAACTATTATTTTAATAAGTTTGAAGTGACTACCTAGAACATTCTTTTTTTTTTCTTTTGGTACTGAGGATTGAAGGAAGGGGTCTTCTCCCTCCAAGTTACACACTCAGATCCTTTTTATTTTTTATTTGGGAAAGGGTCTCACTGAGTTGCTAAGAGTCTTACTAGGCTGAGAGATGAATACACAATCTCAAACCTAAATACTAGGATTACTGGCATGTACCACCATGCCTGGCTAGATAATTCTTGAGAGAGTTTGGAAGAGGCTATGAATCCTGGGAAGATAAAGGGAAAACTACAGCCTAATAAAATAAAGTAAAATTAGAAAATAGTATGAAACATACTCATAAATTTTGTTTTAATTGTTTCTGGAGTAGAAAAAAGTAATAAACATATTGCATGGATCAAACAATTTCCATATGAATTTGAGTGCATTTGTATCTCCATTTTATTTTACAAAAGTGAATGCTAAGTATTAGTTTTCCAAGTGATTCATCAGAACTATTAGTACATCTTTCATAAAAATCACTGAAATTGGGTCTTTACCAAGAGAACATCAATTTCAAATGCAGAGGGAAAGAGATCCTGTGTGTCTGCATGATTTTGATGACGGTTGAGCTTGTGTCCTATGTCTGGTTAAGTCCAAAATTAGTACTCAGCACACTGAAGTGGAGATGATTGGGTACAGCTTCTCATCAAAGACAAAATGGTTTATAAATATGTTAGGGACAGAACACGCGCGCACACACACACACACACACACACACACACACACACACACTCATCCCATCCCAGAAACTATTATTCAAGAACATCACTAAATATTTGATTATACAGTTTCAAAATGTAACCATTGTGATTAAAGAGGAATTTCTCTTCACTAGCGTTGTTAGGAATTTTAGATTAGCAATCAAAGAATAATATGACAAGTGAGAATTGGCTTTGGTTTTGACAGAGATCTATGGTTTAAAGTCATAGAGAAATGAGAAATACATACTTAATATCAGTTAATTAAATAATGATAAATATCACCTTATTTTTCCACAGTTGTATCACTCTCTTGATGCAAATTTATAAGTGTATATTATGATTTTATCCAACCTTTCTTAAACATCAAAGGTTGTATCTCAGCCATTGCCCATTCAAATGCAGAGATTTTTTTCCTCTCTCTCTATTCTTCTCTAGTTATTGTGTTAACTCCCCTCCCTTTCATAGGCATATTTATTAGAAGAGCAAGTCCTGTGTCACTTTCTCATTATCCATAAACATTCTGTATTTATTTTTGTAATCTAGCTTCATTTCTTCAAGTCTTTACAGGAACTTGGGCTGTTAAGTTTCTGGGATTTTCTTAACTTCAAAGACAATGAATATTTTAGTCTTTTTTTTTTTTTTTTTTGGTACTGGGGATGGAACCCAGGGACATTCTACCTCTGAGCTACAGCCCCAGCCCTATTTTTTTATTCTTTACTTGGGACCAGGGTCTCACTAAATTGTGGAGGGCATCACTAAGCAGCTGACCGCTGGCGCAAACCCGGATCCTCCGGTCTCAGCCTCCCAAATGCTGAAATTACAAGCGTGTGCCAAATATTTTAGTCTTGATTTTCTGAATTTCTCAGTAGAATCTCTCTCCACCTAATAGTCTTTACTTCTTGAAAAGCGTTTCCATGACCCTCTTAACAAATTGTCTTGGTTCTCTTGGTAATGGTCTAATAAGTCATTTTATCTTGTTTTGTTTCATATTATTCTCTTTTTCTTCTATGTCCATCCTACGAAAGTTACACTAAGAGCTCCATGAAAAAGTATTCATTTATCTACACGTCTATTCCATGATCCTATACTTATTTGCATTTTTGCACTTGTTATCAAACTCAGAGAAATCCAAATGTCAATCAATTGCTTAAAGTCTGCTTGACTAACTTGAGAACCAATACAATAAACCCCTGCTTCATAGAAACTTATAGACTGTTCCATTGCCTCAGACAACTTTTCTATTAATACACTTGTTTTTTCTCTCTAAATGATCCTCCTCTAAAAAATCTTTACTATGTTGAATAAAACCTCCCTCAATGTTCCAACAAACAAAACCAGAGAATCATTTTTCTCATTTACCCTGCTATCTAACCAATCAGAGAGAAGGTCTTCAGATTTTAAGTGGATGCCAACTAATCCTTCAATCCAGTGTGCTACTAACCACTGAGCTTTTGTTTTCTGCGTGTTACAGCACCTTAGTGAGAAGAAAACCTGAATTCTATTTAGGAGAATGCAGAAAAAAAAAAAAACAAAAACTAGCAGCACTTCATGTGAAGAAACAAGATAAATTATACAGTGGGGCAAAGAAAGTTTGGCAATCGAAAAGAGATTTTTAATTGGAAATGTCATGAAATGCATTCCTTATTGAAGCACAATATTAATCTCCCTCAAATCACTGTTCTTTCCTCTCGCTAAAGAAATTTCTCTTAGGATAACACAAAACATGGTCTCTAAGCATTTTTATCTATCAATTCTTTGTGTTCTTAAGGCATAACAGAAATCCAAGTGCCCTACCAAGGCATTCAAAATGGCAACATAAAACCTAACACTGTCACCTTCTACTTGTAATTTGCAGTCATGTATTTTGTTATTTCTCAGGTGTACACTTACCTAACTTTTTCATTATAATGGAAAATTCTTAGGAGACAGAGGCCGTATCTTCACACACTATCATTATATTTATAATATCCCCTCATCTAATTCCAACTATTTCTAAAAGTAGTTATTAAAATGTATATAATATAATAACATGTTTTAGAAATGGTTTTAGAAGATAGTAAAATTGTAGACATCTTGACTTTGACTTTACAATTCATCTTGTTTACTTACTTTGTAAACAGAATTTCTCTTTTGGCACTAAAGTTCCTTTCCCACTATATAATGTGTGTAATGGTTTTTTTTTTTTTATTAAGAGAAGTCCATGTTGTATAGAATTGCATTTTCGTGTGTGTGTGTGTGTGTGTGTGTGTGTGTGTGTGTGTGTGTGTAGAGAGAGAGAGAGAGAAAAAGAATATGAATGCATACTAAAGATTGAACTCAGGGGCATTTTACCTCTGAACTATGTCCCCAACCCTATTTTATTCTGAAACAAGTTGTTGAGACTGGCCTTGAACTTGTGATCCTCCTGTCTCAGCCTCCCAAGTATTGAGATTACAGGTGTGTTTCACCACATCCAGTTTAGAGTTGCATTTTAAACATAAAAATGTGTTTCTATCCTCCTAGTTTTATTAGAATCACTGTCAAATATTAAACATTTTAATTATAGAACAACATATGGAATTTTCACAAAATAAAGTGTTTGGTTTTTTTTAGAAAATTCACCAAAAACTTAAAGTGCTGAAGAGCAATTATTATTTTTCCTCACCTCTTAGAAAGGTTCTTACTGTTGCTACAAGTCCAAGTGAGTTATAGGTCTTTTATAACATGAAAAAAGTTAATGGCTATAGTACCACTATATGAATTTCAACTTTCCACCCTCTCACTAAAGTTAAAAGTTGCTTCCAAAGCTTTTAGAAGGCTGCTGCCCTTTTCAAACTGCATTTCTAGTGCATCCATCTTATTGATTTATTCATAGTAAATGTTACTGTCTCATTCTTTGTGTGTGAAACTGAAGAAGGTCTACATAAGTGCATCCTAAACCCTGGCAACCTTCTCAGATATAACTTGGCTCAGTAGTGAAAACATATTCTTTCTGGTCAAGACAATGGGAAGGCTGAAGTGGGGAAATGGGTCTTTCAGTTCCAATGTGAACAGGCCATAAATTCAAGTTTACCGCCAATACCAAATGGGAAACATTTCACTATTCCAGGAACTATTATATCCCGAAAGAGATAGAGCCCCTCTAGCAATAAAAACATTGATCCTGAACTGAACTGTTGAGTGTATGGTATAAATTGGATGACTTCTTTTGGTAAAATCTATTTCTGTGGTCTCAAAATCCTTTAGTACAGATGAGTTCATACAAAAGGAATGGGCACTGTAGCTTACTTCTACCACTAAAAAAATCAGATTTATAAACTGGGAGTGGTGGTGTATACCTGTAATCCCAGTGCCAAAAATCAACTGTCTATAAACATTTTTTCCTGTATCTTCTATTTTTTCCATTGGTCTATGTGAAAAAATCAGTCAGAGGAGTTTGTTCTCCATAAGTGGAAGGCAATTCCTCCTCCTTTGTTGTTTCTAATCAATATCCGTATGTCCTGTTAGCACTCAAAATATATCATATCTTCTTAAGCTAATGAGGAACATTTTGCATATATTCAACTTTACATATTCAAAACAAGACAAAACATGTTTCTATACATTTAAGTTTGTATTATCCCTAAGGAATATTTATATGTTCAGATAGAGGATGGTACAAATGTTAGTGCCCCTATAAAAATAGAATATTTGCAGCAACTTTACTTAAAGACATTTTGCAGAATTAAATTTATGCAATATTTTAATTATAAAAATCTAGATTGTTAGTATAGATTTATTTACTTAAAATTGTTCATTATTAGCAGTATAATATGCCATCAATATTCTCTATATATGAATATTAGACTTTACAATAACTTTTAGCAGAATGGTAATCTTTTTTTTTTTTTTTTTTTTTTGCGGTACTGGGGATTGAACTCAGGGGCATTCTACCTCCGATCTATACCCCCAGCCCTATTTTTTTATTCTTTATTTTGAAACTGGGTCTCACTAAGTTGTGGAGTGCCTCACTAGGTAGCTGAGGCTGGCCTCGGACCCGGATCCTCTGGTCTCAGCCTCCCGAATGCTGGGATTACAAGCGTGTGCCACCACGCCAGGCTGAAAAATAAGCATATAAAGTAATTATATTCTATGAACACATCTAAGTCAATCACTAAACTGACCCTGAGAAGGAGGGAGGAGGAGGGAGTGGGGCGGGAATTGGGGAAGGATTAAATGAGAAATGTGTGCACGGATGTCTTTACCTATACTAGCTTGTACCTAACAAAGATGTGTAATTACAATGCACCAAATAAGGGAAAGATGAAAAAAAAAAATTGTTAAACTTACACCCGGAGATTTTGGATCTACGTAATGCGGAGCAGCCCACTTCTATTAACCTGGCAGAAACAGCTAAGACATTTGTAGATCGGCTTCAAGCCTTGGTCACTACCTGGCCCTCGTTTACCTCCTTGCTAGGAGGAGTTATCGTAGCAACAGCAATAGTCATTCTAGGTTTATGCAATCTACCACTTGTTGTACGCCTTGTGATCAATGCCTATGCTAGTATATGAGCAGATTTACATGGAATAAAAATGCAAGCACTGCCTCGCACAGGGCCTGGTAGTCAATGACGGGTTTGATTTTCTCAGGGCAATATCAACCTAAGATAGTGCTCGTTGAATGACTCATCGAGACCCCATGACGGGTAAGATTAAGCACCTGGTAGGAAATGACCTAAGATAGGCACAGTCTTTCATGCATTTTAAAATAAAAATGGGGGAGTTGTGGGAGCCCAGCTGGGCCCTTCCCCCCCTGGCAATTGCTATCTGCATATATAAGCAATTATACTGACTCTTCTGCTTTGGCTACATTGGCATCTCGAAGTCTGGAGATTTCCCCTAGGATGCGTAGATGAAAGACCCTCCTACTTCTTGGAAAGTAAAGATATGACCTTAAAGGAGTATGGTTTTATGACTCTAGAAAGTTTGCTTTACCAGGCTATGTTAAGAATGTGGGCTACACATGTAAAACGAAGAAGTGGTGCTACTTGTGATCTGACAATGATTGATATGTCATAAATGTCTATGTAACTCTGCTGTACTCAAGAAATGTATAAAAAATCCGTGCTGAAAAAATAAATAAATAAATTAAAAAAAAATTATGTCTGTATATGTAGGCACCATTACCAATCTCGCTAACATGTACAAAGAGGGAGGAAGGTGGGAGTAGGGTGGGATACACCAAGTATTCTATCCATGCATCTTTGTATCATTTTGAATCTATGATGTATAATTTCAATGCAATGAAGAAATTAAAATTTTTGATAGCTCCTTAAACTACCATTGAGGTAGGAAGGTTTTCACCTGGGAATAGTGTATTCATAAGTCTGTTCTGATTTCTTTCAGTGACCCATGATCCACCTCTTCTGATTTCTATGTATGTCTTTGAAGCATTATTTCCTTGTTGGTATAAAATGCGATTTCCTTCTTTGTCTTCATATATACTATTTATAAAATGCAAAAATAAACTCGATCATAATGAATTGGCAGCATGGACCAAGAAAGAAAAAAAAAAGAAAATATCGTATAATAAGTATTTCAATGTTAAATAAATTTAAAAAACCACTTTCCATAGTAAATTATGAGATTATGTATAAAGAGTTTTAAAACTCACTGACATGAAGTCAATGGGAAGGAAAGTTTAAAAATGCACTGCTGCCTAGGATATGGATAATTATTATCTGGTCTATCTTTACTTTCATTACACAAAATGAGTATTCATAAATATCAAAGGCTATGTCAATATTTTGACCTCTCAATATGAGGAAATAAACTATTATTAGGCCTTAAAATATTTTGAAAATACTTTTATTCATCTTGGGATGCTCTTCCACAGCATATGTTCTATTTTTTTTTTTTTTTACCTTTTTTCTCAGCTTTATAGTCACTCACCTCAACCCAACAGATGAATTCACAATACTCAATGAGAAATCAAAAGTAGCTGAAGTGACATCTTTCCTCATTTTCTATTTTCTTACCTTCTTCTGTCTGCCCTCCAGCCTCAGGCCAAAAAACATTTGCCCCACTGCTAAAAGGCAATTATTCCACTTATGTTTACAGTTATATAATCCTGATTCCTGTAGGCTGTAGTTTGCATTTTTCTTGTAAGTTCTGGTTACATCAAACAAGTAAACAAATAACAATCACAGAGACAGCCACTTATGCCTGCTGCTATTTTAACTTCAAATTATATCATCGTCTTTAAATAACTAATATTGAGACTTAGTATCTTATAGTCATTATCTTCCCATTTTAACCTATTATTCTTACTTAATGTCCTATCTTCCCCCAAATTCCTTACTTAACACCATAAAAATATTAGAGATTCACAAATTCACAAAACTAATAGCTGTTGCCAAAGCTACATTTTCCTTGACTTGCTTGAAGTAAGCTCTTTTTCTCTCTCACTTATTAAACATCAGAACTGTGTTTTATTTTTTCAGTCTTCACTTAAGTTGCTTATGAATTAATAAAGTGCATATTCCCAGATGTCTTTTGGTTATTTGCATGTGCATGGGTTTTGATCTTTAACACAATAAATCTATATCTAATGCATGATCATAAAATATCTTACACTTACCCTCTTATACAAGTTCTTACACGGGATTTCCTATTTCTAGTAACTATGTAACTAAACAAGATCCAATTTTAATAATTTCTAATCATGTCTTTCTCTTTCCCTCTCACGTCCGATAATACTTCTGGATTGTATCCTTCATTACCTTCCCTCCCTCCAAAGTGTAATGTAGATATTTAGCAATTTGCAATGTACACAATTGGAATATTCCTCTCTTTATGATGATAGAATAAGAATGGTAACCTGCATTCTTTCCGTTGAGCTTTGATTAGAATGCTGGTATTAGTCTATAGTTTGATTTGAATGATACTTATATAGGTGTATTCATCTTTTTGTACAGTTAAGGCATATGAGTTCTACTAAAAGTATATGTCAAGAGCTATGAGGAGTTTAATATTTTACCTACTTATAGTTTGGATCACTGTCCTCCAGAAGTCGAGGTGTTAAGTAATTGGTCTCCTGGGTGGCAGAATTGGGAGGTGCTATGGATCTTTGAGAGGTGGAGTTTAGTAGGAGATCCTTAAGACACAGGGAATGTGCCTTTGAAGGGGATTATGAGACCCTCGTCACTTCCTGCTCTCTTCCTTTGCTTTTTGGATCATGATCTGAATGATTTGCCTCGCCATACATCTTTGCCATGAAGTGCTGTCCTTGCCAGAGACCCAAAACAAAAGGGTATTTTTATCTTGGGCTGAAACTTCCAGAACTCTGAATCAAAACAAACCTTTTCTCTTTATAAGATATTTTCCTCAGGTCTTTTATTACAGCGAAGGAGATCTGACTACTACACAAGCAAATAAATTACCCTGACAGCGTCTTTGAAGCAGGCAGAAGATTTGAGACTCATAGATTAGAAGCATGGGACTTTATTATTCATGAGCAGTAAGCTGCATAATTCTCATGATTGCACAGATCCCACTATCTCCTAGATTTCATGAGGAGAATATTCATGTGAGGAAGGAAAATGTTTTAAAAAAATGGTTGGATAAATATATGAAATGAAATGAGCCTTAATTGCATAAAAATGGTAGTTTGAGATAGAGTAAAACCTAAATGTAAAAGCTAAAGGTCTAGAAGTTTAGGAAAAATCAAATCTAACACAAATAGACAAAATGGATATATTACAAAACAATATGTACAAATTTCAAACTATATGAGTTATCAGCAACATTATTAATCAGGAAAATATAAATTAAAATCAAAATTATATTTACTCACTAGAATGACTAAAGTTAAGATATCTATCATACAAAATGTTGGACAGGATGCAGACCAACTATACCTTGTAGCATATGCTGGTGAAAATGTAAATATTACAGCCTTTGAAAAGAGAAGTTTGTAAGTCTATTGAAAAGTCTACATTTATCTTTGTAATTCTACCCTAGGAACATACCCAAGATAAATCCCATGTCTACAAATAGTCTTACACAAGAATGTGCAGAACTACATTAAACAGAAAAATTCAAAACTGTAAGTAAAAATAGAAAAATGAGTATATGTTTTATGACAAATTCTTATAACAAAAATACTAACCAGAAATTCAAAAAAACAATTCAATACACAGACAAAAATAGATGTATCTTACAGACATTATGTTGGCAAATGAACCAGACACAAAAAAAATATGTGCCATTTGTTATATATTTTAGAGTGGAAAAAATAATCCATCTCAAACGAAAATCATAACAATGTCTACCTCTGTGGGAGGTGAGGGTACTAATTGAAAAGGACCACATGGCAACTTTCTAAGGTGATGGAAATGTTCTGTCTTCACAGTGCATATGTTTGTCAAAACTCATTAAATTTTACACGTAAGATTTGCTCATTTCACTCTCATTAAATTTTATCTTGAAGAAATAAAAAGGAACAACAAACAAATACTGGATTTCAGTGACTAGTTTTACTTTTTTAGTTGTATAGAATACTCATTTTGAAACTATTTTCTGTGTTTAACTTTGAATAAATATAAATACATTGAGGCAAATAGCATCTTTCTACCTTTGTTTTATATATATATACACACACACACCCCTAGGATATGTCTTGAAGTTTCAAATACTGTGAAGGCTTATATGAGAGAGAGAGAGAGAGAGAGAGAGAGAGAGAGAGAGAGAGAGAGAGAGAGAGAGAGAGAATGTTTTCTGTGTTCTGTTCACTGAAGGCACATAAACTACAAGTACATGTGGCATTATTCTACCTTGTTGTGTGAGAACCATTCTAGTTTAAAAGGCTCAGGAAACATAGCAGATAGAAAGACTGAGCCATGAAAAGCACAATGCAAGCTGGAGTGGATCCATAGCAGCAGATATTAAAGAAGGGCTCTGAGAATCATGGATAGACCTCAGGACACAAGAGATAGCCTGGCACACACAGAAAAATGAAGAGAGAGAGAGTGTTAAAGCAAAAGAGGAAGAATGTAAACAACTGGGGGACGGGAGAAAGGGGAAACAGTAATACAGGATTCCTTGCACTATTTCTGCAACATTTCTGTAAATGTAAAATTAAAGCAAAATAAAATACAACAAAAGAGTTTGGTAATCATCTTTAAAATGATTGAATACCCCTGGAATATCCTATTAATTTTATTTGAACATACCCTGTGGAATTCTGACTCTTCATATTTTTCTTTTATTTTTGACAATTCCTTGACAATGAATGCTATTTCTTGCCTTCCTGCGCCCCCCTTCCTCAGAACTCCTAGGAATTCACATAAAGGTCTCTCTTCTCCAAGAGTCTCCAGTCTACACAGTCTGCAAAGCAATCTCTCACCAGCCCTTGTTGTTTGTTACTGGGAATTGAACCCAGGGAAATTAACCTCAGAGCTATCCCTCAACCTTATTTTATCTTTAATTTGAACTAGAGTTTTGCTAAGCTGCTAAGGCTGGTCTTGGATCTGCTGTCCTCCTGTCTCAGCCCCTCAAATACTAGGATTACAGGCATGGGCCACCATGCCCGGCTTCACCAGCACTTTTACAACAGAGCCAAGGACCTACCCAGGATGATTTATTAAATGCTTTCTTAAATCACACTTATTTTAAGATATGTCTCTTTGAGGGTGGGGGGTAGTTACTCTGGATTGAACCCCGGGCATTCTACCACTGAGTTGTACTCCTAGCCCTGTTTTATTTTTTTTTTTATTTTGAAACAGTGTCTCACTGTATTACTGCATGTTGGCCTTGAACATGCAAACCTCCTGTCTCAGTCTTCCAAGTACCAAAATTACAGATGTGCAGCACCACACCTGCTTTTTTTTTAATACGGTTGCCTTAAAAGGAAGAAATGCTGTTTTCATTGCGATAAGCCTTACCATCTAGTCACATTGCATGAGTCAAACAGATGCTTAATATTTTCAGTTAATTGTTTGGGGTTTGAAAAATATATCCCAGTGAAAGTCTGGCTTTAGAAATATTAATTCTGTATTAGTGTTTATGCTGCTGCTCTTAAACAAATGATATAAGAAAATAGTTTTCTCAGGGTTTGGAATTGAATAAATGCAGATTTAAAAAAATATCCAAAGCCATTTCCTAAGGGCAAATATATTTTAGCTTGTCTACTATTGTAATAAGTACATTCAAACATCAGTCAGTTCACAGACTTATACTTGCTACACTCTTCTGTCCAATAGCATCTGTTACTTAGCCAATGTTTTCACACGCTGCTATATCATTTGTGAAAGCTACCCCACTCTGAGTTTCTTGTGAGCTGTTACACAGTCTTGGTAGCATTATCTTCTATGAAAGCCCTCATCTTTCTTGTATTCAGGACCAACAAAAGGAGGAAAAGAGAACAGATGTTTTCAAACTCCAGTGGCCATCTGTTGAGCCCTGAGCAACCCTCCCAACAGAGGAGCAATCTGCAGAGCACTTGCTCATAAAACACCCATTTTGTGAATGAAATGATTTTAGTGGTCTCCAAGGCTATCACTTTTTCATCCTCTGTCAGTACTAAAATTAATGTGGAAATAAAAGTAAACAAAGCATCTTTCTGCCCTGTGTTTCCAAAAATTTATCGACTCGTTTAAACATCTAACTCCAGTGCAAACAAACATTGTTTTATTATAATTGCAACTCAATCTTGATGGAAAGCAGCAACCTCTCATCAAGTCGTTTTTCCTCTTTAGGATTACATGCATAGGCTTAAAATTGAGATTGATTCTGCTCTTCAGGTAGAAGACTCAGGCTTTTGTTTTATAGAGGCAATTTTCTCCTCCAGATACACTAAATTCACATGCTAATATCTGCATATTCTAATGTCACATGCATCTGCATCCATTTGTTAAGGCTGTCATAACAAAATACTATGCATTGGGTATAAACAACAGATATGCATCTCTCATAATTTTGGAGGCAAGCAGTCCAAGACCATGGTTTCTGAAGGCTGGTTTCCTCTGAAGGACATGAGGGAAGGGCTTGTGAAGACACAGTGTTCTATCCCTCTGGACTGGAAGCTCTCATCATTCACTCAATCAGCTGATGTCTTGATCTTGGACTTCCCAGCCTCCAGAAATATGAGAATATGATTTTTTTTGTTCCTTATAAATAACCCAGTCTCAGGCTTTTTGTTATAGCATCACAAATAAGACTAAGACTAAGACACATAACTCTGTCTCAAAGCCTAGAGTGGAGTGACGTCCACTCAATGCATTTGCACACACAGAGCCAAACAATATTTATACTGTGCAGTAGCAAAAGGTAGAGAAAATCTTTTTTAAAAAGGGTTTAACTTCAGGTGTGCTTAACTGGAGGAAACTAGAGTTGTAAAGGAGAAGTAAAGAAAGGGAAAAAAAAACTGGCCACATAAAGGTGCAATTCATGAGCCCCTAAATAGTGGTTGAAATAATTTAAGTTTTAAAGATGTCCAAGCACAAAGTCTGAGGAATGGGATGAGAAAAGATCAAAAGGTAAAATCTTTTTGATCATGTGTTTTAAAAAGAAAAAAATGCAGCATAGGCTGCTCTTGAACTTTAGAATTTAAAAATATCTTGGGTTATTTGAAAGTTTAAAGTAAAAATTAATTTTTAGTGTTTCACAATTATTTATGGTGTTATGGGTTGAACCCAGGGGCATTCTATTTTATTTTTCATTTTGAAATAGAGTATTACTAAGTTGCAGAGGGCTTCACTAAGTAGCTGAGGTTGCCCTCAAACCTGTGATCCTCCTATCTTAGCTTCCCAAATACTGGGACTACAAGTGTATGCCACCACACCATGCTTAGTGTTTGGCAAATTTTAATAGCTCAAAATCTATCTCACATTTATAAAGGCCAACCCTGTTGTGGGAAAAGCTGGTATAGAATAAATACATTTTATTGCCCTGGTATCTATACCCCAAGTTTATGTCACTTTATCTTTATCCTCTTTAAGCTTTTCTTATAGGGACATTTTTAAGGATGTCTGGAAGAGACCCTCAGTACCAGCATCCCTTCCTGATTTTAAACTATCTCCATAGACTTTCCTTTTATGCTCTAATGGGGGACCTTTATGCAGAGGGCTCTTCCCTCATTAGAACCCTCTATCCCCGATGGAAGGCCAGAATTAATTCCTATTTATTGCTGATCTCAAAGACAAGCATCCAGATAGTTTTCTGATTATAGGTCTTAAGACAAATCACTACCAAGTGATAGAAATCATAAATAATTTAAAAAGATAGGGAAAAAAAAAACAAAGCAGACAAAGTTCTTAAATCATCACTTTTGAACTTAAACTTCTGCTTCCTAGTTGAAATAGTAAAAGCAAGGCAGTTCTGACTCTAGATTAGGGCTCTTGCTTTTGAGAATGGGAAGACCATATTATCCCAATCCTCATCCCACTACTTCCACCCAAGCAGAGAGGTCTTCAAATCTCTGGGTACTGTTTCTACTATATTTGAAAAGAAAACTCCAATTAACCCTTATGCTGTAAATTAGAGAGAATAAAGAGTCTCTCATCTCTGTCTCAAAGTCTCTCTCTCTTTAACCATGAGAGTCAAAGATCATATCCCCCATCACATATTGTCTCAAAGCCTATATTCATATGATCTAAGATTTAATTTCTTTCACCAAGTTTTTCTCTCAAGGAAAATTTGTGAATTGAGATAGAGGTACAGTGTTGTATAGGAATTTTGAAGGAGTAATCTTAGTATAATCAGAAAAAAAATTCTTGTGGCTTTATATTTTTGTTCTATTTTGATCAGTCTACATAAAGCAAAGTGACTGTAATGTATACATATTCCTTCAGATAAAGGTTGTTAGCTATTCCAAAGTCTCAGGACATAATTAAAGTCAAGCAGCTACTGGGAATTCTTTTTAATATTACATAAACTCTATCTCTACACCAGGTAATTTCAAACTCTTTCTGCCTGTCAGTAAAATATAAGAAATCCCAAGAAACCTAGTGAAAGCTAGGATAACTTCGGTGTCAGAGCACCATGATAAATAAACAAAATAAAACTGAATTGACAAAAACCAAACAGATGAACTTCAAAGCATGTACTTACTGGGTCAATAGTGTCATCTCTTCATATAATTGTCATCTTAGTCTATGACAAAATTCTGTGTAAATTTTCATCAGAATTAGTTACTGTAAAGTTTTTTTTTTAAATTAGTAATTATAGTCAACTGCATCTTATTTTCACATTGCTGAGAAGAGAATCCAGGGACCAGAAAAATGTTAGGCAACTACTGAACCACTGAGCTGAGCCCCCAGCCTCACTTTTTAAGTTAATATTATCTATCCACAATCAAAGCACCATCTTCCCACATATTTTTCATCATCAACAACAAAAGAATCCAAAGCCCAATCACTTTACTGCTGTAAAATTTAGTTTCTCAAGTATAAATTATACAGCACAAACTTTGAGGGAAATTACTCTTGATGGTTTGTCTCATTCTTTAGCTTTACTCATCCCATATTTGGTCTTCAAGGCTCTACAGTCTAGCACTGAAAGGAATGTAAAAGCCCTGGATTAAGTTCCCGGGGGCAATCTGCTCACCTTCTCCTAAGGGAAATGAAGAATGCATGTGGCTGCTAAAGAAAGATGTTCTTATTCTTTACTTATTTTTTTCCAAAGTAAATGCATTTCCCAGTGTGGAGAAGAGTTGTCCTTTCAGAAACTGAATGAACAAACTAGGTTGAATTTTTCTCTTATCACTCCTTGATTTCCTTAATCCATCTTGACTGTCTCTTAATGAATGTCTTTCCTTGAGCCATAATTCATCTGCCACAAACCAGGCAGTTTCAAGTAAGCGTAGTAATTTCATAAGGGGATTTGACTCAGGGAAATTTCCACCAACAAAACTAATTTTAAACATAATGTTAGTTATAAATCACGCCTAAGAAGCCAGGGAGAGGTTACATTTTCAATGGCATTGCAACCAAACAGAACCATATGCAACCAAACAGGAACAAAATAGAAAGAGAGATAGAACTCAGAATAAATTATTTTATTTGTGTGGATTTGGTCTACTCTGTGTATTACAATCAGGACAGTACAAAACCTATAAAACTTAATCATTATTAATGAAATTCTCATTTTAATTTTAATTAGGATCAATTCATATTAAGATATAGTATTTTCACACTTGGAGATACAAGTTAGATGGTTCTAGCAGTTAGGAAAAATATCTTTTGCAATGAATGTGCTAATTTAAAATAAGTATGTTTGGATTGATTGATTGGTTGATTGATTTATAAATTTGCATTTTCATTCTTAAGTATGTATGGGAAGCTGTAACTGTAGAACAAGAAACTGTTTCTGAGGTCTCACAGACTCAGGCTTCCATTTATTAATAGCTATATACACTTGAGAATGTTGCTTTATCTTTCTGAAAGCTATTTTCCAATATGCAAAATTTAGACAAGTTTAGTGCACATTTAATAATACTCTTCTAAGGAATACATAATAAAATTATGTATAAACGATAATGATAGGCCATAGAAAATACTAGGTAAGAAATTTTCACTATAGCTGTTACTGAATTTTAAAAAATTTCAATATTGTAAAGAATTAATAAAAGCAATTTTCACTGGGAACTTTTAAAATTTGGTAGTAATAACAATTTATTTTTCTGATACCTGCAAACACATCTTTTATATTGCATTTTTTATATTCCATTAATAACATTAATGCAGTTTTTAAATGTTTCATATCTCAGTGCAGTTACACCCCTCAATGCCATGCCCAAGTATAAATCTTAATTAGGTTGATCCCATCCTGGTAACACGATTGTCTTTGCCAGTGAATGGTAAAAGGATATTTGTTGGAACATAAATCTTGTAATGACACTGGAGAGCAAGCTCTCAGGGAAATTCTAAGAACGTTGTCCTCCTTCTTAAAGAAGAGACAACATCAAGAAGTAGTAAAGTGATCTTCAAAACACGAAAAGGGCTAATGAGATAAAGACATGATCCTTAAAGTGAAAAGATTAAAATAACCTGGATCATATGTGCGCCCCATGAAGCCCTGGATTTTTTGTTTTGTTTTGTTTTGCAGTAGGTACTGGGGATTGAACCCAGGGGCATTCTACCTCTGAGCTACACCCTCAGTCCTATTTTTTATTCTTTATTTTGAAACAGGGTCTCAGTAAATTGTGGAGGGCCTCACTAAGTAGCTGAAGCTGGCTGTGAACCTGGATCCTCCGGTTTCAGCCTCCCAAGTACTGGGATTACAAGCATGTGCACCATGCCTGGCTGAAGCCCTGAATTTTAACAATCTACCTTTGTACATTTTATTTTGTGAGACGGTTTTGTTTTTAATTTTTACTATTTCATGTGGAATTTATCTTACTTTGAGGATAAAGTAATTCAGTCACCTATCAATTGGTTGCAGAAACTGAAGAATTATTTGCAGAGGGAAGGTAAGTTTCAGGAACTTACTTAATGGGGCGAACCCATTATTTGATGTCTAGAGGCTGATTATTTCACTTATGCACTTGTGCAACGACTAAAAGCAATCACTGTATGTGCTTATATTCTTGGCAGGCATTAGGAAACAATAATAAATGTTAGAGAAAATGGAAAGTAAAATTCAAGAAGTCAGTGTTTGTTCACAAATCCTGTAAAGCACATATATATCTTTTGTAAAATCAATAATTTGTATCTATGATTGAAAAAATTCTCAATATTGGTAAATAAAATAATCATATATGCCATCCAATTTTCATTATCTGAATTTAATTTACTATCATGAAATGCCCTGACATTTTTGTGCTCAAACATCGTCCATTTGGGGTGTATACATTTTTCTTGCTTAAAAAAATACCTGTAGACTTTTGTTGAAAGAGATTTGGTAGATTAAGTATCCATCATCATGCTAAAAAATTCC